>CM053793.1:626540159-626837659 GCA_028749045.1 Cupressus sempervirens
TCTTGTGGATTTATTTCTTTGGGGTTTGCAAAGATCTTGGAAGATGCCTTCGAGAAGATTGGACCCTAGGGTGATTGATGATCTCTGTGATGTTGTGGAGACTAGGATTTTGGAGAAGGTTAGGTCAAATTTTAGATATGAGATGGAGTTAATGAAGAATGAGATCATGAGAGCTATTACTAGTATGCCTAGGAATGTGGGTATGAAGATGGTTTTGAGGAAGCTCTTGAAGACTTTGAAGCTATTGGATCTAGTGGTGAAGAAATAACTAATCACATGGAGAGACCTATGGAAGATAGGGCTGGTCGATTGGATAGATCTTCTTCTTAGTTGAAGTTGAAGCATAAGATGGATGTTTCTAATTTCTCAGATACTTTGAATCCTGAAAACCTGATTGATTGGATTGGCAAATTGGAATACTACTTTGAGTTAGAGGATATTGGAGATCTTCTCAGAGTGAGGTTGACACATACTAAGTTGAAAGGACATGTTTCTTTATGGTAAAATAAATTGCAAAGGGATAGAGAAGAGGAAGGTAAAATGAATATCACTAGATGGAGATTGATGGTGACAAAGTTGAAGGCTAAGTTCATTCTTGTTGATTATGAACTTGATTTATTTAAGAGGTTGCAGAATTTGAAGAAGAAGGATATGTCACTGAATGATTATACTAAGGATTTTTACAAGATGACTATTTGATGTGGGCTAGAGAGTTAACTAAAGAAAAGGTGGATACATTTATTAATGATTTGAGATTCAATATTCAGGATGAGATTAGTATACTCTGAGGGTAGAAGAAAAGTTGAAGAGAAGACATCAAGGTAATTCCCAATGGAAAGAGAAGAAGGAATATTTTGAGAAGAATAAGAAAATTGTTGAAGATGAACTGAAACATGTTGCACAAAAGAGAAGAATGAGTAAGGTTACATTTAAGGGTACTTGCTACAAATGTGGTGAAGAAGGACACACATTTTTTGAATGTTCACAAAAGGTTGGTAATAAAAGATCTACTATTGTGAATGAGAGTATGGATTCATTGAATGAACATGAGATGGAGGGGGATAACTTGCTAATTCAAAGAGTGTTGCTTGGAAAGAAGACACTAGAGCCTTGTCAAAGGAGGAATTTGTTCAAGACTCATTGCAAGTATAGAGGTAAATGTTGGAATATGATTGTGGTTGGTGGTAATACTGATGACCTATTTGTTGAGGAGATGGTTTAGAAACTTGGTTTGGAGAGAATGAGACATCCTTTTCCTTATAGGATCGGTTGGTTACGAGATGAACATGCTTTGGAAGTGAGGGATCAATATCTTGTTAATTTTTAGATTTTTTTTTTTTTTTTTTTTTTTTGTTAAAGAGGGGTAAACGCTTTGACCTAGAGCTATGAACCAGTGAGGCCACAAACGGGGGACCTCATCCCCGTGAGATTTGAACCTTGATAGAAAGGATAAAAACTCAACAACTTAACCATCACAACATGCCACTATTGGCTTGTTAATTTTTAGATTGGGTAGTATGTTGATCAAGTATTATGTGATATTGTGGATATGAGTAGTTGTCACATATTACTTGGTAGACCTTGGTAGTATGATTGCAAGTTTATGGATGATTGTATCCAGAATGTGTTTACTATTGAGAAGGGTGGTAGGAAGCATTCCTCTATTTCTTTGTAGAATGCAAAACTTGGTGGAAGGAACGTAAGCTTTGGTAGATGAGTTGAATTGAGGGATTCTAAAAGGGTTAGAGATTAGCATGGAAAGCAGATCTGTAGCACACCAAGGAAGTTGTGAAGATGATTTTTGCAGAAGAAAATTTGCAAGAGTGGAACAAAGGAAAGAGTGTACAAGATGGTGTGGTGGAGGACATGTATGTGAAGAGCCAGTTTGAGGTTTATGTGTTGAACCCTAAAAGATGATCTTCCAGCTATTGAGAACATATTTTTTTGCACCTAGGGTGTCTGACGTAAGAACATCCTAGGGAAGTCAGCAAACATGTATATAGGGGCTTCAATCTTGAATTTGTAGAGTTATAGTTGGCACAGTGGAGATGTGTTTAGGACATATTTGGAAGCCTTGTCCTAAGTGTGCATTATGATTGGAGTTATCATCTTAGAGTTAGAGCCATTTTGGTGACTATTGGTCATGTGTTTCTAATTTATCGACAAACTTTGGAGATTGTATTCATGAGCTTTGACCTAAGGGAGTCAGCATGTGCACTCTTGGATTTGGATTGTTGGATAGCACATGAACCTATAGTTAAGCACACAAACTCTTGTGTGGTCTTTTGAGTTAGTTATGTAGTGTAAACTTGGGGCATGTCCTAAGTATTTAATTATTTCTTATACTTAATGTTTGTAGCCAAGATGACTTGTGGCTTGAGGATGTATTTAATGTGAGTGTTTATTTAATGTCTATTATACTAGGCCAACTTGTGGCTTAGATTAGTATAACTAGATGGTCTTGTGGAGTCTAAAGGGATATGATGGAGTTCAACATGGAGTAGCTGAGAGGAGTGAAGATTGTGAGCAAAGATAGTAGTTGTGGCTTGGGAAACAAGAAAGTTGCTTGGTGGCTCGCAAGCACAAGTTTAGATTCTTCTTGGGGTTTTCTATTAGATTGTGGATTTGGCTAGCTAGAGTTTGGATCTTGCAAGGTCTTGCAAAATTACTATTGTAATTGCTTATGTATTTGGTTGTAACCTGGAAGGCCTTACGACTGGGCATGTTGGATGTAAATCTTATGATTCTAATATGAGAATTGATATTTTTGTGGATCTAAATCTCTATGTTATTGTTTATATTTCATTGTTTGGTTAATTGTTGGGATCTAGGAAATCTCCTTTGGGGATTCTCCTTCCTTTCACTACATCAGGTAAGCACCCCCTCACTTTGGCTAAGTGGAAGATAGGGTTCAACCTAGTCAATGACCTTTTACATATGACACTAGTTTGGATTAGATTATAAGGACTCCCATTGAAATTTTGGGATGGGAAAATATATCATTTGATTGGGGAAGCATATACAAGCTCTTGTATATGGAAACACTTCCATGTTCTACTAGAACTATAGAACTAGGGGACACACTATAGATACTTGTAAATTGAAGGATCATAAAGAAAAAGAGAATATCTCCTCCCTGAGGACTATGAATATTATTGTGGGAGAAAATTCAAAAGCTAGTGAAACCACCACCCAAAGTAAGATAAATACTAATACCTTGGAAGGAGATAAATTATAAGAGATCACAGAGGTCCAGGAAGGCCCTATAGGAAGAGAAATTTAGCAAGCTATAGAGAAGGAGATACAAACTACTGAAACTAACCACCACTAAAAGATGGCTGAGGTCTTGAGGACCTCCACTTGTAGGTAATAGTGAACCAACTTGTGGTCATTGATGGTGGAATCACCTTGGTTTCTTCTTTCCAGCATCAAGTTGAAGGGGAGACCCAGAAGAGGGAATTGCAAAACTTAGAGGATTCTCTAGGTGTAATGCTCAAGAAACTAGGTAACATTATTGATCACTCCAAGTCTTCAACAATCAACCCCCCCATGGAAGGGTTACACCAGGTGGTTGACCTGGTTAATATTATGGATCTCTCCAAGATTGCAATAGTCAACACCCCCACCCCTAGAAGAGTTACACAAGGAGGAAGACCTCTAGCAGCATGTGGAGGAAACTTCAAGGGAAGTTGATTCTGAGGAGGAGGAAGGGGAATGGATAACACAAAAGAAGATGATCAAAGTCAAAGAGACTGAAAATTTGAATGTGAGAAGAGACTCCACAGGAGGAAGACCTAAATAAAGGGATAGGAATTAGAAATTCATTTCAAGGGAGAATGCTACTAGAAGAAAACTCATCTAGACACTCATCAATGAGGTAAGAGATGATCTTTCTATCCTAGAATATAAGAGGGATAAACAACCATAAGAAGAAATTTTATATGAAACAATATATTTTTTAGCATAAGGTGGATATCCTGATGATTTAATAAGTTAAAATAACTTACATTAACTTCTCCCAAATTGTTAACAACCTCTAATTGAGGGCCATGTACTTATATTATAAATTCAATGATGCTTTAGGGGGTATTGCTACCCTTTGGAACTCATCTAGACTAAAAGGTCCTCTCCTTTCCTTTTCCCAAAACTACCTTTTGGCTTCTTTTGTAAAAGATTAGAACTCTTGGAAAAATTTCAATGCACCCACAATACTAGGTCTGACAGAAAATCCCTATGGGAGGAATTATAGAATTATTTATAGTCTTTCCCCTCTAACAATTACCTATTCAAAGTGGACTTTAACTCCCCTTTGTTCCCATCTAAAAAAGTTTGGTTGGGGGGGGGGGGGGGGGGGGGCGGTTGTTGCTGACTATAGTGATAGCATGGGTGACCATGTTAGCTTCATAAATAACTCTAACCTTATGGATATAAATCTCATTGGCAACCTTTTTACATGGACAAATAATAGAAAAGGAGCCCATTTGATCTAGGTTAAATTGGATAGATTCCTTTCTTCCTCTACTTGGGTAGTTTTCAATGATTCTCATTTGAACCCTTTGCCTCGTACTATCTCTGTTCATAATTTTTTGATGTTTAGATGAAAGGATACTCCATTGCATGGCCCTTCCCTATTCATATATGAAATCATGTGGCCATCCCACGTGTCTTTTAGGGAGATGGTTAAAAGGTGGTGGAACACCCCTATAATAGGTACTGTTATGTTTAGAGCCTCTTCTAAACTAGATATAATTAAAACTAAGGTCAAAAGTTGGAAAAGAATATTTTTGGGGATATTTTTGTTACTAAGAAAGATCTTTCTTTCTCTCTTTTCCACCTCTAGGCCTAGCTGGCTAAAGGGAACACCTTGTAGGATGTTTTGCACAAAAAAGAAATGTGTAGAGGGGACTGGAAGTAGCTTTTGGATAGAGAGACAATTTATTGGAAACAACGGTCAAGGGTCCAATGGTTGAGGGAAGGGGATAAGAATACTTCCTTCTTCCACAAATTTGCTACAAATCATAAAAGAAGAAACAATATTGACACTCTTCATGATGAAAAAGGAGGAACCTATATTGAGAAACCTCTTTTGGGGGGTTTCGTTACAACCTCCTTTAATACCTTCTTCACCTTTGGGGGTGCTAACATATACAAGTTCTATGATCAACTCCTCCAATACATCGCTAATGGTTATTATTGAGGATAATGAACATCTCCTCAACAGAGTTTTAGATGAAGAAGTTAGAAAGGTTGTGTTCTCTATGAATGCTTACAAGGCACCCAAACCAGATGGTTTCCCATCGACCTTCTACCAAGAATTATGGGACATTGTGGGATTGGATGTGACTAGATCTGCTAGGGACTTCTTCAGGTTTGGTAAAATATTAAGACAACATAATAAACCTATATTGTGTTGATCCCTAAACATAGTACTCATGTTAACATTAATGACTATAGGCCCATAAGCCTCTACACCACCTTCTACAAAATTATCTCCAAAATTAGTTGAATAGAATTAAGACTATTCTTGATAAACTTATTAGTGTCAATCAGAAGGGATTTGTCAAAAGATGACAAATTCTAGACATTGTCATCTCTACACATGAAATCATACACTCTATGGACAAAAGTGAGCATGTCGGTATGGCTCTTAAACTTGACATTTCTAAAGATTATGATAATGTTAACTGGTCTTTTTTGTATAAAATTATTTCTTGCTTTGGTTTCAATAATAAATTTGTCAAGGTAATAAAATAGTGTGTGGAAATGGTTAATTTCTCTATTATTGTTAATGACACTCTAGGGGAGTTTTTTGGTCCTAGTAAAGTCCTCACCCTACCTATTTATTATGATTATTGAGGTCTTGGGAAGAAACATGCAAAGACTTGTGGTTGAACAAAACGTGAAAGGCATCAACCCTTCCCCCCCTCTATTATCCAACAGTTTGTGGATGATACCTTTTGCTTTGGCGAGTCCTTGGCGATGAAAGCCAACAAATGAAAATTTCCATTAGATCATTATGTGGTTGCTTCTAGTTAAAAAATTAACCTTTAAAAGAGCATAATCTTCTTCTTTAATATGGATTAGGATATTCAAAACAAGATTATCAAAATTCTAGGTTGCCAACCTGCTACCCTCCCCTCTACTTATCTTGTCCTCCCTCTCACAGTCAAGGAGGTTAAGTCTAGGTTTTGGGACTCTATCTTAGAGAGAACTCAGAAAAAACTTGTGGGGTGGAAAGGAAAACTCCTTACTCACACGGGTAAACTCCACCTCTTGAAATCTACCCTTCAAGGTATACTAGTTTACTTCTTGTCCATCTTCAAGATCTCTAGTGTGATGGTTGAAAAACTAGAAAGAATACAACACAACCTCCTATGGTCTGGAACTAAGGAGAAAAAAAGACTCTCACTAGTTAGTTGGGACACAGTCTATGGCTGTGCTCCCAAAAACTTTGGAGGCTTAGGTTTAAGGAATGTCAGTAATATTAATAGAACCCTCAATTGCAAAATGGCTTGGAAGTTGATGATAGAAGAATAGGATTGATGCAACATTATGAGAGCCAAGTATATGCAGAGGGAATTTTTATGGATAATGTAAAATATGGTAATCACCCATAGGGTTCCAAAATTTGGAACAATATTACTAAATTTAAATCTCTTGTCTAGAATCGTTTAAAGTGGCAAATTGGAAATGAAAATAATTTATTTGGTGGACTCTTCTACATGGGAAGGTTCTCACCTAGGATAACCTTGTTAAAATGGAGTTTAACTTAGACAATAGAGGTGCGATGTACAAAAAAGAATAGGAGACCATTAACCACCATTTCATTCACTATGAGGTTGCTACTTTTATATGGCAACAAGTCCTTAACAAGTCAAGATTCATTTGGACTATGGATATGGATCTTAGACAATTCATTAACTGGGTTAGTCTCTCTAACCACCCCCTCATTAGTATGCTTTGGAAACTAATCCCCCCACACATCTTCTAGTGTATGTGGAAAGAGAGAAATAACAGGATTTTTCGAGAAGAGGAAAGCACCCCCAAAGTTACTTTACAGTTGGGTCTAAGAATGTTGTTAGAGAATGTGAATGCTAGTTGTTGGAAAATCTTGGACTCACCCCCCTCCCTTGTGGACTTAGATATTGAAAGGGAATGGAACCTTCTTCAAGGGTTTATCATAATTGATAATACTAAAATAGTGGCTAGATGTAGTGCCTACCCCTAAGTCACATTTCAGTTATCATTGCCAACTCTTTTAGGCCAGTTTTATGTTTGATGATTAGTACTATTATTTTGGAGATTATCAAATATTGTTTTACACTCAGTTTATTATAAAATGAGATTACTTGGTACTCTATATTTCATGTATGCATGATGATTATTTAGTATTTTTAGTTACTAATGATGTTTAGTTAGATGGTTTATTATCACATGTTTTTTCTTATGGATACTTACACCATACTGCATGTGTATGGTGTGCGTGTTTGTTTTCTTTATGTATGAATTTTCTGATGTGGTTAAGGAAGGGAGTCGTAGTCACCTACTAGTCAGGATCTACACAATGCACCACTTTCTTCCATTGCCTGTTTAGCTTAGAATATTATGTCTGTACATGCGTGGATTTTATGCAGGTTGCAGGTATTGGGTATCAACTTCCCTGAATTGCCAGGATGAGCATACCCTATCGCATTATCTCAATGGTAAGAGAGGGGAGATAAATTCTTAAGTCCAAATCCCAACCCTTTTAGCCATTTGTCCTAATTGATAATTAGGACAAGTATCTGAGTTGAGTACCCTCCGAATTCATCGAATGACATTAATTCGTGATTATAACCCTTTAGTTGATTTTGTATGTGTTGTTCTATGTTGGATTTTCATATGTTGTTTTATGAGTCTTTGGTAATTTTCTATTAATTAAGTTTAATTAAAAAGATTAAATTAATGATTTAATTTAATGAAAAATTAATATGATATCTTTAATATTTAATTGTATTTAATTAATTGAAAAATTAATTAAATAAAAAGAATCAAATTTGAAGATAAAAGTTTAAGGACAAATTTAGAACGTGGTAATATTTATTTAATTTAATAATAATATATTTAGAATTCATTTTTAAATAAATGCTAAATATTATTATTATTTAAGTCAATGAATATTCTATCAATTAAGTTTCTAAAATAAATTAAAAAGTGAAAAGATATTAATTATTAAAAAGTTGTAAGTTCACATGATTTATGAATGAGATTAAAATAAAAGAAATTAATTAAAAAGATAGAATAAGTGAAAATAATAATGTTATTTTAATTTCATAAAGTGCACATGGGATTAAAATTAATAAATTAATTAAAAATAGAAGTCAAGTGAAAAATTAAATAAAGTTATTTAATAATTCATTTAACATGCATTAAAAGATAAAGCAAAGATTAATAAAAGTTAATTTTGAGTTGAGATTGGTGAGCAAGGAGTCCTCTTGGGTGAACACACAATTAGTGCCCCGATTTGAGGAGAAAACTCCTTATCACAACTTTGGGGTTCATTTTTGAGGGACGGTGAATTTGGGAAAGAATTTTGGAGACAGGAATTTTGGGAGTCATCTTTTGGCAGTGAATTTCAAAAGGAGAATACTAGGAAAGTTTTTCAGAGGAAAGTTATTGAAGAGGAACGAATTCTCTCACATTTTTTCAGGTTTTTCATATTAGCATTAGGATCAGGTAGAGTCTTGTGCTTTGATCACTAATTAATTTCGCAGTTATCCTTTCCTATCTTCTTCGTATCTGTGGATTGTAAAATCTGAATTCTCTGTGATAGAAGTTTAAGCATTTCAAATATTGAGAATTTTTAGATGCTTGTCAATTAACTACTCTATACATAGGGATTAGAAAAGAAAATGGAGAAACCCTCATTTCTAGATTAAAGAAATCAAAATTTAATCAGGAACAGTTGAGTTTTAAATAAAGTAAAAATTTAAGATTGAAAATTTGGATGGTTAAAAATATTCTCTCTATTAGAGTAGGAATGAAAACTATTTCAATAAATATATATGTATATGTATATGTATATGTATATGTATATGTATATGTATATATATATATATATATATATACATAGGGATTAGAAAAAAAAATGGAGAAACCCTTGTTTCTAGATTAAAGAAATGAAAATTTAATCAAGAACAGTTGAGTTTTAAATAAAGTACAAATTTAAGATTGAAAATTTGGATGGTTAAAAATATTCTCTCTATTTTATATGAGAAATATGTTAGCAAGTAATACTAATCTATTCAAAAATAAAAGCATTAACTAGCATAAAAAAAGTATAACATATATGAGAGACAAAGTGAAAACCCTCAAATGAGAATAGGAGCCATAGAATAGCTCTCCCAATGAGGATGGTCACTTGATTTAAAGATGAGTCTATTTTCTTAGATTTGGTATGTATGCTCAAGGTTCTCAAAACTAGCTTCAATGGAGATGGAAAATGGCAAATTGGTAGCTTTGTGAGCTCTCAATTTGGCATCATAAGGGTATGGTTAAGGGCTTTGGTTTCTCAAACTAGCATTATAACTTTAGCTCAAGGATTGTGATGAAATGGCTTGGGAGGGGATTCAATTTATAGGCTAAGGGCTTGAGGGATGGAGGGTTAAGATGGAAGGAAAGGAAAAAGCTTAAAGAGGGCTAGGATGCACTAAAAGGGGAGCATATGGATTGTGCTTGTTTAGCACCAATCAGGGAGTGACACATGTCACAGGGTGAGTGGATGGAGGAAAGGGGAAGGATGAGTCAACAAAGGATAATATCTTCATAAAGACCCTTCATTATGGCTTGTAAGAGCAATGAATGGGCTTGTAAGAGTCTTTATGGCCTTTGTAAGAGCATTCATGGCTTAGTGGTTGGGATATTTTGGAGGGAGTTGAAATTGTTGACTTTCCTTGGCTTAGGAAAGTCTTAAGCTTACTTAGGGAATGTGACAACATTAGGGGGTGGATTAGGCTTAGGTTTAGGATTAGATTAGGCTTGTTAGAGATTTTCAAGTGTATGGCATTCATGAGGGTGGGTGAGTTAGTGGCTAAGCTTGGTTAGTATGGGTGGATGGGGTGGATTAGGCTAAAAAGAGGGTTTAGGGATAAGTTAGGGGCTTATTAGATTTGGGGGTTTTATTTAATATCTTCAAGGGATAATATCTTCATAAAGACCCTTCATTATGGCTTGTAAGAGCAATGAATGGGCTTGTAAGAGTCTTTATGGCCTTTGTAAGAGCATTCATGGCTTAGTGGTTGGGATATTTTGGAGGGAGTTGAGATTGTTGACTTTCCTTGGCTTAGGAAAGTCTTAAGCTTACTTAGGGAATGTGACAACATTAGGGGGTGGATTAGGCTTGGGTTTAGGATTAGATTAGGCTTGTTAGAGATTTGCAAGTGGATGTCATTCATGAGGGTGGGTGAGTTAGTGGCTAAGCTTGGTTAGTATGGGTGGATGGGGTGGATTAGGCTAAAAAGAGGGTTTAGGGATAAGTTAGGGGCTTATTAGATTTGGGGGTTTTATTTATCAAATAGATTTATTTAATAAATGAGAATTTTGGAATTTAGGTAGAAGAATAGGATTATTTGATAAATAATAGGTTATTTGATTTATCAATTATGACTATAGATGATTAATTAAATTAATCAGCTAGGGGATGGAAAAGGATTAATTAAATAGGAATTTAATTAATGATGCCTTTAGAGATAACTAAATAGGATTACCAAAGTGGCGTAATCAAATTTAGGTGTCTACATTTTACCCCTCTTTGACATAGTGTTGAGACAACACTATTTCTAAGAAGTTTGAATGAAGAAGACACGAGGAAGATGTTTTAGCAACAAGGTTGCCCCAGTCTCGAATAATTAGAGGAGAGACTAAAAGTAGAGATGCCCCCTCAAGAAGGCGGCGGAGAGAGAAAACGAGGCTCGGTGGCTTCTTGAAAAATACAAGAATCCGAGATGGGAGGACAAAGAGTGGCTTAAGAGAAGAGGCAAAATTAGCTCAAACTCTCACTACGGGAGAATGATAAAGGGGAAAATTAGAGGCACAAGAGTAAATAAGCTTAAGACTTTCAGGATTGGGGGGAGGATGAAGGAGAAGAGCGCTATAAAAAGGAATCTAGGATAGGGAGATGGATGAGGGGATTATAAAGCTGATGCAATAGGATTTCAAAGAGTCAGATTGGCAGAAGATGGGTTTCAGAGATCCCTAGGACTAGGATTGTGGATCTCGAAAGATGAGGCTTGGTGGAATTATTTGGATTGGTGGATCCCTAAGACTAGGATTGTGGATCTCTAAAGCTAAAGATGAGGAGTGATTCAAAGAGATACTGATGCATAAGCTGGGGGAGGAGTAATAGATGCGGAAGATGGATGGGGGATAATGGAGAGGAAGGGAATCCATTGAAGCTTTTTGAGCAGGGGGATACTTCAGAGAGAAGTACCACCATGTAGTTGAGCACTAGATTTGCTATAGGACTATTGGTTAATTTCCAAGGTTACCAAGAACATCAAGGCCTTTTCACCAACCATCCAGAAGACTGACGGACTGAATCAAAAAAAACTGGCAAGGATTTCCCCAGCATCACACATGAATCCTAGAGGAAGCAGCGTGGAAACGACACTGGGTAACCCACAAGCAGAAAAGAAAACAAGCAAAAGACATGATCAAGACCTTGCGCTTAGATTGCCCCATTCGCAGTATACCATGATATGGAAGATCGTGGCAACCTTAAGGAGGGAACAAGAAGATTTCTTGGAAAAGATACTTCAAGATCCAAAAGGGAAGATTCCATATCAAAAGAAAGTGAAAATCCAAAAGAGAACTGTTTGCCAATGAGATGGGTAGGACGAGGTACTAACAGACCAAGATCAGACATGAGGAAAGCTATATCCTGCAAGGATCTATCGAAGAACACCTAAGCTGATGGATCTGGATGATGTGTCTGGCAAGTTGAACTAAGAAGGATAACACTTTGGTGACAGGAGATCTAGCTAAAGGATGTATTGGAATAGCTAACCAAGGGTTGTGCAATGTGTGCAAGATGCTAATCAATGAGGAACTGACACGAAAGCTGGATAGATACAATGGTACTAAGCTAAAGAGGATGTACAAGCTGACTGACCAAAATATGTTACAAATGTACAAGGTTGTTCATGCTTGGGTTTTTTGAGACGGAAATGTTGGTGAAGGGTGGGATGTCTGCAATAGTTGATAAGCGGATAGGTAGATGGTTTGCGAAAAGCTTATGTGAAAATGGGATTCTTTGTGTGCATGTGATAGGATACAAGCTAGGATACAAGATTATGTACAAGCTAGAATATGGTACAAGCTTGGACAAGATTTGGATATACAAGCTATGCTACAAGGGGGGATACAAGATTTACAAGCTAGAGTACAAGATTTACAAGCTGAGGTACAAGATTTACAAGCTGTACAGGAGGTATTTACAAGCTCCATTAGATTTTGGATATTTGGTTGGAACACCAAAGGAACAAGTAGGTGTTTTATGGGATGGTGGATGAATGGATCAGGGATAGGATAGTGATAGATAATGGATTAGTCTTAGTACACAAGGTGCCTGAATTACCAAGTTTTCACCAAGGTACCTATCCAAGGCGCTTTAATTGCCAAGTTTTCACCATTGGACGCTTATTTCTCTTTACTATTTATTTTTTATTTTTCAAAAGTTGGGTATACCAAGGATCTTCAAGCATAGAACTTCTTGAGATGAATGATGTTAGTAGGATGATTCAAGATTTCTCCTTCTGGTGTAGATAGCTGATAGGTTCCAAAGCCAAAGGATGTAGTGACAACATAAGGACCAAGCCATGTAGGTTCAAACTTGCCTTTCTTTTCTCGATCTGCTTAGACTTTCATGTTTTCTTTAAGGACCATGTCACCTAGTTGAAAGTGTCGTGGAAGCACCTTCTTGTTGAAATTCCTTTTGAGATGAGTTTGATAGACTATAAGATGATCATAGGCCTGTTGTCACTGCTCGTCTAAGAGATCTAGTTGGGTGAGTCTGGCTACTCTATATTCTTCATCTGATATTTGCCACTGCAAAGATATGTGCAAGGAGGGGAGTTCAACCTCTATAGGTAGTACCGCTTCAACACCATAGACTAGGGAGTATGGAGTTGTTCCTGTGGATGTACGAAAGGAGGTTCGATAGGCCCATAGGGTTGGATTTATTTGTAGGTGCCAATCACGGCCGGAATCATTGACAACTTTCTTTAGGATTTTGAGGAGGGTTTTGTTACTTGCCTCTTCCTGGCCGTTACCTTGTGGGAAATATGGGCTAGAAAAGCGATGATGGATACGGAGGGAAGTGCATAATTCTTCCATGTTGAGATTTTCAAAGTTACCTCCGTGGTCGGTGAAGATGGTGGATGGGATGCTGAAGCGACAAACAATGTGGTACAAGATAAACTTGGAGACCTGGACTCTTGTAGCTGAGACTAGAGGGACTGCTTCCACCCACTTAGTGAAATAATATGTAGCTGTTATTATCCATTTATGTCCATCAGATGAGAGGGGTATGATAGTTCCAACTAGATCAAGGCCCCAACAAGCGAAAGGCCAAGGTGGTGCAATAGGCTGTAGATCCTGTGTTGGAGCGTGCACAAGATTTGCGTGCTGCTGACATGGGAGACACTTTTTGACAAAGTCACAGGAGTCTTCTTCAATGGTAGGCCAATAGTAGCCTGCTTTAAGGATTTTTCACGCTAGGACAATACCACTTGTGTGGGCACTGCAAAGTCTAGAGTGTACTTCTTTTAACACCATTGCGGCCTCATTTTGGTCTAAACATCGAGAGAGAGTATTGTGATAACCTCGATGATATAGGGTATTGGCTATGATAACATAGTGGGATGATTTTCGGATGAGGTTCTGGCGTTGGGTATGTGTGAGGTGAGGGGATATGATACCATTATTAAGGTAAGCATGAATCTCATGGTACCAAGGGGATTGGGGACCAACCAAGATACAAACACGGTTTGAATCCTCATTCGCATAGGCGGGTGTGAGGATCTGCTCGACTAAAAACTCATACTGTGTAGCTGCTTGGAGAATTTCCAAGAGCGAGTTGATAGTAGCCATAGCATCTGCTGCTTTGTTCTGTATTTGAGGCACTTGTGAAAACTGAAGCTTTGTAAAATGTTGGGTTAGCTGATCAACTAGCTCTTTGTAGGGTAATAGCTTTTCATCTTTGGTTTGATATTTATTTAGGGCTTGCTTGATGATGAGCTATCTTCCATTCTGCAGCTATCTTTAATCCTGCTATGAGAGCCTCATATTCAGCTATATTGTTGGTGCTAGGGAATTGTAGCTTGAAGGCTTTTGGAATGTAATCTCCTTGAGGTGTGACCAACAATATTCCTGCCCCTGATCCATGAGATGTGTATGAGCCATCAAAATAAAGTTTCCATGGGGGCTATTCTTCAATTAGACAGATATGCTCATCTGGAAATTCTGTGATCAAAGGATATGCATCTATTAGAGGTGCATCAACTAGGTGATCTACTATAGCTTGCCCTTTGATTGCCTTTCTGTCCACATATTGGATGTCAAATTCGCTAAGGAGCATAACCCATTTGGCCAAACGGCCTGTAAGTGTTGTTTTGGAGAGCATATACTTGAGAGGGTCAATCTTGGAGACTAGTTGGATGGTATGACTTAGCATGTAGTGGCAAAGCTTTTGAGTTGAGAAAACAACTACCAAACAAGCTTTTTCCATAGGAGTGTAATTGAGTTCATAAACAACTAGGGTTCTACTGATGTAGTAGATGGCTCTTTCTCTACCGTAGTCATCAAGCTATGCTAGAAGTGCCCCTAGAGCAGTAGGCATTTCAGATATGTACAAGATCAAGGGATGGCCAGGAACTAGTGGAACCAAGATAGGAGGATTGGCGAGATACTGCTTGAGCTGATTGAAGCTGTGCTGACATAAAGGATCCCACTTGAAGTTCTCATCCTTCTTCAATAAATGTGAAAATGGTGTACACTTATCTGCAAGCTGGGAGATGAAGTGCCAGATAGATTGAAGCTTTCCATGAAGAGAGCGAAGTTTTCGCAGTGTCTGGGGAGGAGGCATGTCTAAGATATCCTTGACCTTCTTGGGGTCGATCTCTATACCTCATTTAGAAACTATAAAGCCTAGAAGCTTGCTAGATGTGACCCTAGAGACACACTTCTTGGGATTTAGCATGAGATGATATTTGGCTAACCTATCAAAGACTTTCTCTAGGTTAGCAAGATGATCCATGAAGGTATGAGATTTGACCAAGATATCATCCACATAATCCTCCAAAATGCTATGAATGAGATCATGAAAAATGGCTGTCATAGCTCTTTGATAGGTAGCCCCTGCATTCTTTAGGCCAAAGGGCATCATGTTGTAGAAAAAGGTTCCTCAAGGGGTAGTGAATGCTGTCTTATGCTGATCCTCTTTTGCAATCTTGATTTGATTATACCCAAAAAATCCATCCATGAGGGACAAAATTTCATGTCTAGCTATAAGATCTACAATCATATCTATGTTGGGCAAGGGAAAATCATCTTTTGGACAAGCTTTGTTAAGATCTCTGAAATTAGTGCAGATTCTGATGTCACCGAAAGGCTTAGTGACACGGACCATGTTGGAGATCCACTCTGAGTAGTCGATAGGTTGAATAACCTTAGCAGCTAACATTCTTTCTAATTCAACTTTGACCAATAATGCCACCTTGGGGTGCATTTTTCTAAGCTTTTGTCTGATGGGCTTGATCTTTGGATTGACTGCAAGATGATGAACTACAAGCTTTGGATCAAGTCTTGGCATGTCCTGATATGACCATGCAAATTGGCCAATGTTCTCTCTTAAGACCTCAAAAAGGAGGTCAGCTTGGTCTTGTGATAGGGATGCAACAATGTGAACAAGTTTGGGGATCTCTGAAGAACCGATGTTGACTTCTCTAGTATCTTCAATTAGAATAGAGGACAGCTCTGGTCGATTATCTTGAGGAGGTAATGCTAAATCCTCATGTTCTACTTGTGGCTCTAGATGTTCTTGCTGAGGGGTTCTCTTCACTGCCTTAGCTAGTCTTAGATTCACCTTAGTTCCTGGTTTGGGTGTATCGGAACTAGGTTGGGGATTTTCTCCAAAATACCCCTTGGGATCTAGCTTGTAGATATAGGCAGAATCTAGCTTTGTTTTCTTGTGAGGTGTTTTGGCTCCCATGAATCTCAAAAGTGCTTCCTCTGATGTGAACTCATCAATGTGTATGACGCTTGGTTGGTCCCAATCTATGAGTTGTGGATGGGCGCGTGGCAGGTCAATAAGGTGGATGGATAGTTCTTGGAGAACAGAGTCTTCAAGGGAGATTTGGTCTAGGATATCGTCGTAGGCTCTCTTTTCAACTTCCTCAAGAATGTCTTCAATTTCAACAAGGTCGCGGTGAATTTTCAAAAAAGTGTGACCATCCATATTGGTGCCCCCAGTTGTGGGTATGCCAAAGCCAAGACCTGACTTCAATTCCCACTTGTGTGCGTTGATGGGGCACTACATGCCTCTTTCTTTTGGTCCTAGACCACCACCTTGATAGTTCCATTTGTCAGTGATGAGCTTATGTTCTTGGGGATACTTCTGGCTGAAGTGATCAAGGCGTGTTTGATTTCTTTGAGGTGCATCCTTATGTAACCAATTGTTGATATCTGGAGTGAGCTCCTCATGAAGAGGGATTTTCGAGGATACAAAGGTTGTTGGACCAAATTTTTTGTAACAAGGAGGTGGAATCTCCTTAGCTTTGTGATATTTCAATCATCCATGGGTGTGTGGATCAAGTGGGAGTGCCCTGACAACAAATACATTTGATAGACTATACTCTCCATAGCCTTTGTTATTGATCTTTACGGTAGACAGGGTGGAGGTGAGGATGGTTTCTGTGTCATTACAAGTGTGGGATGAGCTGGCGATGGATGTGCTGATATCAATTCCAGGGTAATGGTTTGTATATGAGGCTTCAACCACATTGCAGTAAGCAAAGGGTTCTGGATTGGCATGGATGGTTACCTCAGTGCCTTGATGCAAAAATTTGACACACTGATGATAAGTGGATGGAACGACTTTCATGGCATGAATCCATGGGTGACCGAGGAGGATATTAAATGGTAGTTTTAGATCAATAACATGGTAGAGTGTCTCTTGGATGACTGGCCCAACCTTGATTGGTAGTAGAATAGTTCCTTCTGTGGTTCTTTCCAAGTTGTCATAAGCTTTGATGGTGATACCCTCACTGATGATATCTGCCTCAGTATACCCAGCTTGTTTTTATGAATTTTAGGGTGCAAATATTCAAGGCTGATCCATTATCTATCATTACTCTTTTCATGGAAAAATTGGATACCATGATGGCTATGCGAAGCAGAAGGGTGTGATCTGGCTCGACCACAGGTATGTCGGTGGGTTTGAAAGATAGGGCACATGAGGAGGATAGGTGTCCAACAAGATTACAAAAATCAGTAGCATTGATATCTAAAGGGACACGGGATTCTATGAGAGCACTGTCAAGGATGTTCTTGTACACAGGACTAGTGTGAAGAAGGTCTAAAATGGAGATTTGAGCTAGCATGTTCCCAAGGTGTTCCAAGATATTGTACTGGCTTTTTGATGGAGCTGATGGTGTTGGTAAAACTGGTGGGCCTGCAATGTTAAATCACACTCTTCGAGTGGTGACTGCACACTCATTGTTTGGTCCTTGGATATTGATAACATTGACAGAAGGCTCTTTCTCGAATATACAACCTATGAGGCTACCATAGTCTATATAGGATGAAGTGTGGTCATTGTTCTTCCCATGCCGTTGGTTTGGTTGGTGGTTGTTGGTGTTGTTGTTGTTTTGGATAGGTGCTTTTCTAGGATTTTGATTATTGTGATGAGGAAAAGCATTTTGATAGATCTGTAGGCCTGCATTGGGAGAGGTTTGGGCACCAACGGTGATTTCTTTTTTATCAATGAGGTCCTGCACATAATCTTTCAGTTTCATGCATCTGAGGGTGGTGTGACCTTTTACCCTATGAAATTTGTAGTACTCATTGTCTTTGTACCATGCAGCTTTGGATTGGCTTGGGTGGATTTGCTGGGTAGGAGGAAATTTGATGAGGTTTTCCTTGACTAATTTCTCAAAAATGACATCCAATGGCTCACCAAGGGGTGTATAATTTCTAGGTGCAGGTTGGAATCTGGGCTTTTGTCCTACAGCTACATTGATGGCATTAGCTTGATTGCTAGACCCTTGAAAGTTGGGTCTTGGATTGTGGTTTTGATAGCTTTGGTTATTCTGTTGTTGGTAGTGGATAGCTTGCTGATTGTTTAATTGATATGGTGGGTTAGACTGATTTTGAGAAGGACCAACAATATTCACATATCTAGTGTCAGTGACACCATCTGTTGCAACATGCTTGTTTTTGTTCCAATACCTAGACTTGTCATTGGAATGTGATTGATTTTGGTTGGCTTCCTTGTAAATCTTGACCACACCATCCTTAATCAGTCCTTGCTCAAGGATCATTCCTTTCTCTTTGATATCTTTGTAGGTCTACAAACAGTTCATGGTCATGTGGTGAGCCAAGCTAGGATGGGCCTTATCAATAAAAAATTTCACCAAATGGCGCTCTGGCAAGGTGCAAGATATGTGGGTGGTAAGGGTTTGCCATCTTTGCAGATATTCAGGAAGGCTTTCTCCACCTTTCTACTTAGTGTGGACAAGATCAACTACTGATAGCTCTGTTTCAACAAGATGGGCATATTGGGCTACAAATGCCTCAGACAATTCAGCAAAAATTTTAATTGTGCCATAGGGGATTCTATAAAACCATTCAAGAGCTGGTCTAGCCAAGCTTTTGGGAAAGAGACGCAAGAGGAAGATGTCATCGTATGCCACTTCTTGGCAGTGCATGTAAAATTCTTTGATATGTGTGATAGGGTCTCCTTTTCCTCTGAATTTGTCAAACTTGGGTGTCTCAAAATGCTTGGGAAATGGTGTCATGGTAATGGCTTTGTCAAATGGGTAAGGACACACATTCTCAAACTTGAAGGTTTTTGGATCATTTCCCTCCTGAATGTTCTTCAAAGCTGTCTTCATGGCTTCCCATTTTGAATTAATGGGTGATGGTTGGGGTGCCGCCAATGTAGGAGTGCCCTAAGGTAGGTATGTGCTAGATGGGGCAATGGAGTATGGATGGCTTTGAGGTATGGGTTGGTAGGGATTGTACATGGCTTGGGCAACTGAATGGTGGATGATGGGTTGCTGAGGTGGAGGTGGCACATATTGCTGCATGTGTTGTGAGGCTTGCTGCTGATATTGGATTTGAGGTTGGGATTGAGGAACATAAGCTGGTTGTGGGATAAATGGATTGCTTTGTGGAGGTAAGGTATAAGATGGTTGTGAAGCTTGGGGAAAGGATTGGGGAGCTTATGGAACTTGACTTTGGATTTGAGGAGTTTGACCAATATATCTGGGCTGTGCCCCCATCTGGGAAGGTGTCTGCATGACAAAAGAGGCTAAGTAATTGGTGGTTGGTGGTGGTGGATTTCCTCTTAGAAGTGGCATAGAAAAATAGTTGGTAATAGGAGGTAATGGATTAGTTGGTGGTGGAGGTGGTGGGAATTGAAAGCTAGGAAATGGAAGTGATGGGGTTTGATAGCTTGGCTAGATTTGAAAGCTTGGTAGAGTGGTGGCAGGAGCTTGGGTCACTTGAGAGCTGGGCAGAACATTGGTAGTAGCTTGTGGGGTTTGATAAATTTGTGGAGTGAAGGTAGTAGCTTGTGGATTTGTGGCTGATGGCACGGAGCTCCAAGGACCGAGTGGAAATGATGGAATTGTGTTCTGAGCTAAGGTAAACAAGCTAGGGGTGATGAAAGGTTGATTACTTGGCCCCATGGGTGGCATCCCTGCTGTATATTGCTGAGGTTGGCCAAAGATACTAGCACTAATTTGTGAGATGGGTGGATTTGGAAGGCTTGGTTGGAGAGCAGCAGCAGCAATAGTGAAGGGAGTGAATGATAAGGTGTTTTGGGCAAAGGGGGTTTGGGATGGAGTGGTATGGACCAATGGTGGAGTGGTGGTGGCTGGATTGGCTTGTGCAAGGGAGATCTCAACTTGAGTGGAGGATGGTATGTTTGGGTCTGTTGGATCATATGGGGTGGGTTGAGACTCTTCTTTTGGCACATATTGAGGATAATTTGAATCATAAGAGCCTATGGGTGGTGGGAGTTTCTCAAACAAGGGGTGAGATGGATTTGATAAAGGGGGAGGTCTTCCAAAGTTGAAGGCTCCAATGTTGTCCCTTCGAAAGTTAGCCATGATTGTTTCCTTGTTTTGTCTATAATGGCGTTCACCAATACTGCATTTCCTAGTTGGTTCATGAAAGCTTCAATGTCAGTGGGTGATGGTATAGCATTCTCTGGGCTGAAGGATGGTTGAGTGCTCAAGGGGAGTGATGCTGTTGGATCCAAATGATAGGGTTCCATTATTTCCTTCTTCTTCTTGCCTAAGTGAGTGACAGGTGGCATGAAAATGTAGAATGTTTCCTAGGGATGAGATGCAACAATGCTGATGGATGCAAAAAAGGGGGGAAGGCTTTTCTATGCAAAAGATTTCCTAGGTTGAGGCAAAGTTATATGACAAAACCTAAAGAGGATTGGGTTGAGGATTCTAACTTCAAAGATATGTTGCCAAATTATGAAAGGTTTTCTTTCCTATGTGCAAGCTTGGTGGTGATTGTGTCAACTTAAGGATAGACTAATGATCTTTTAGGAAGAACATGAGATTGACCACTTGTGGATCCCAACCTTTAGCTCAAGGTGATGAGGGATAACAAGTGACAAAGCTAGATTACCCTAGACAAAGCTCTGTCAAAGGGATAACCTTGGTAAGGCTGGTGGATTTGGAAGATGTTAGGAATGACAAACTTTTGGCAAGGTGACAACAATTTTGAAGGCTTGGATGTAAAGATTTTTTTGGATTGCTGGCTAGATGGTTTGGTTCTAAATGAGATGGATGAGCTAAAATTCTTAAGGGGATGACTAAAGATGGTTGGCTTTCCTACAAAGATGACTCTAAAGTGAAGCTTATGCAAGAAGATGTGGAGAAACAAGGGGGTCTAATCATAGAAATCATGCCTAGTTGGTAAGGCATAAGCATTGTTAGCTCCTGGATGTTGGTTAAGTTGGATGGTGCAATCTAACTAGGCATCTTGAAGGGCTTCGTCAGCAACTTTGTCCTCTGCTTTGTGGATTTTGGCAATTCGAGGGCTTGGTGTTAGTTCCTTTCTCTTGGCTGAAAGTTCTTGGTATGCCTGAGATCGCTTGAGTTTAACTTTGTGAAACTTCTATTTGGGTTTGGGTTGTTCTAACATGAATTTCTAAATCTGCTTGGCTTTGAGAGATCTTGATTGTTTTTCTTCAACTTGTTCGACTTCTGGAATAGGCAGTGACTACGCTAAGTATGCCCTAAGCTAGGATTGACCAAGTTTGGCAAACATTCATTCAACAAATAAAAAATCAATCAATAGATAGAAATAACCAGATAGAAGTTTTTGATTCTCAGAATGTGATACTTACGTCGAGGAGTGTGAATGTTCTACAAATGTTTTGATTAGTCACCTCAAACACATTAACATCCTAGATGGTTGTCTACAAGGTTGACAGTTGGTTTAGCTAAGGAGTCCTCGATATACCCAAGGTAAGTGAGGCCCAAATCTATAGATGAAACCAAAAAGATGTCACACAACAGAGAGGAGTGGTAACCCACTTCTCCTCTTTCACTTCTCAAGGGTATAAAGTTCCTTGAGGCTTAGCCCGAGTGACAAAATCTTGATTCCAAGAGAGGTGTCTTTGGATTCACCTCCCGATCTTTATACTCCGCCGAAACGCTGGAGTTGAGGTCATCCGAAGGTGTGATGAAATCCCCAAGCAGGCCTCCTAAAAAGAGAAACAAGGTTTTGGATCCTAATCTTATGCACCCAAGATGGCCTCGAAAGATGACAAGGGGAGAGAAGACTTGGATGACCTTGGGCTAAAAAACACGCTTTTTCCTTTTCCAACTGACTCTTATGTGTGCTGATCTAGACTTTGCAAGCACTCATGTTTAAGAGACAATGTTCAATTCCAACTTTGAAATGCGCCAACAAAGCAAAATCGATCAAAGAATGTGAACAAGAAGAAGAGTTAGGGTCAACAAGAAAGTAAACCCATGCGCCTAGAGGCCCTCCATGTCAAGTATCAATCAATTTCCTTTAAAGCATTCAAGAGTTGGTGTGATTTTGTTTTAAGCCCAAAACCAAGGTGTGTGAGATTCGATTTCAAGCACGCGCTCGGAGGCCCTCCACGTCAATAGTTGTTCAATTTTAGTGCCCAAACTTGAAATGTGATCGATTTAATCTAGAGTTTTGGTTATTTAAGAATTTTGGTAAAGTTAAAGAAAATGTTGAAAGACCAAGTGAGTGAGTTAGATTGTGGAACATTTAACACCTTTTTCAAGTAGACCCATCCCCATAAATGGCGCTGAGATTGCAACCAATGGTTGAATTGATGGGTGATTAGAAAAGAGGTGAGTCCAAGGAACTACTCAAATTGATTTTTGCAAATTTGTATTTAACTTAACGAAGTTTCTTAAATGTCCAATAGTCAAAATTTGCCTAAATTGCATGTGAAAAAGAGATTTGTTTTGTTCAATTTTAAAAACTTCAAATGAAGTGTTTGATATTGCAATGGTTAATTGATCATTTGCATTCAAGATTGGATTTGTTGTTTTAATCATGCATTCAAGGAAAATGTGTTTAACCATTCAAGTTCATTCCATGAATAACCTAAAAAACATGATTAAATTTGTTGCTCCAACATGCAATAAGACAAAAAAAGAAAAATGATTAGTCACCCAAAATCTTCCAAAAGGAAAGCTTAACTATGGATTTTTTTTTAAAAACTTTTTTTGTTATTTTTCCTAGGTGTAAAAATGCTTAGAATGATCTAAATCTTATGGAACCACTAAAAATCAAATTTTGATTAGGTTGGTGGCGGTAGAGACGACAGTATGACTATTGGCAGCAACGGAGACAACAGTTTGACTGATGGCAGCAGTGGAGACGACAGTTTGACTACTGGCGGCGGCGGAGATGACAAAGTGTGTTTTGAATAAGAAAATCGGCCAGGTGGAAATGATGGTTAGAGGCAGAGACGATGATAAAAGCCAGGCGGAGACGCTGAAACTTGGAGACGTTGATCTGTGCAGACAACAAAATTCACTTCGGAGATGACAGTTCAGGATTCAGAGACGACAGTTCAGGATTCAGAGACGACAGTCATCCAGTCGGAGACACCGATCTGTGGAGACAACACTGCGCAAAAATGGGTTTAAAACACGCGGATTTTCTTCAGAAAAATTTTGGAATTTGATTTTTGAAGCTTTTCTTTTTTCTCCCTAATGCTTCCTTTAACCTGCAAGAACAAGATTAAATCTTACAACACACTCAAACAATAAGAAACATTAGATTATTAGCAAAAAACAATATATAGATAGAAATAGATGATTAAATGACCCATAGTGGGGTCCCACCAGGCATGCCAAAATGTATATGAGAAATATGTTAGCAAGTAATACTAATCTATTCAAAAACAAAAGCATTAACTAGCATAAAAAAACTATAACATATATGAGAGACAAACTGAAAACCTTCAAATGAGAATAGGAGCCATAGAATAGCTCTCCCAATGAGGATGGTCACTTGATTTAGGGATGAGTCTATTTGCTTAGATTTGGTGTGTATGCCCAAGGTTCTCAAAACTAGCTTCAATGGAGATGGAAAATGGCAAATTGGTAGCTTTGTGAGCTCTCAATTTGGCATCATAAGGGTATGGTTAAGGGCTTTGGTTTCTCAAACTAGCATTATAACTTTAGCTCAAGGATTGTGATGAAATGGCTTGGGAGGGGATTCAATTTATAGGCTAAGGGCTTGAGGGATGGAGGGTTAAGATGGAAGGAAAGGAAAAAGCTTAAAGAGGGCTAGGATGCACTCAAAGGGGAGCACATCGATTGTGCTTATTTAGCACCAATCAGGGAGTGACACATGTCACAAGGTGAGTGGATGGAGGAAAGGGGAAGGATGAGTCAACAAAGGAGGCTCAAGGGATAATATCTTCATAAAGACCCTTCATTATGGCTTGTAAGAGCAATGAATGGGCTTGTAAGAGTCTTTATGGCCTTTGTAAGAGCATTCATGGCTTAGTGGTTGGGATATTTTGGAGGGAGTTGAGATTGTTGACTTTCCTTGGCTTAGGAAAGTCTTAAGCTTACTTAGGGAATGTGACAACATTAGGGGGTGGATTAGGCTTGGGTTTAGGAATGAAAACTATTTATATATATATATATATATATATATATATATAGGGAGGGTTGTTTATTTAATTATAACATAATATTTTTTATAAAAAGAGAAATTTGTATTAAAAAAATCTTATTTAAAAAAATTTATAAAAAGAAAAATATAAATTTGGGAGGGGGGGTTAACCCCACCCCATCCCCTTACCTGTTCAGCAGCCTTTGTTGTCGCTGTCACAACAGGTACTATAGTAGCAGCTGCAGTACATTGTACTGCTACTGCGGCAGTAGCCTACTACGGTAGGACAACGGCCATAGCCGCTTTCAATGAAAGGGCCGACGGGCCATAAAACACCCTAGTTTATTTTTTATTTTTAAAAATTATATTAATTTTTTAAAATTGTTTTATTTTAATTTAATTTAATTTATTTTAATATTAATTTATTAATTAATAATAATTTTTAATTAATAAATTTATTATTAATTATGTAATTAATTAATTAATTATTAAATTTTATTTTTTATTTTTAAATGTTTTTTATTTCATAGTTTAAAATATTAATTAATTAATATTTTAGTGAATATCGTTTATCAAAGAATCTTGTCAATAATTTTAACTATTAATTAATTTATAATTATTAAATAATTAATAGTTATTAATGTAAATATTTGAATAAGTTTGAATTTAATAATAAATATCAATTAATAATTGTTAATTATATTTATTATTAAAAAAATTGAATATTATTGGGATTGGGTTTATTTTTATTTAATAATCAACTATTGTTATTATTTTAATAATTTAATAAATGATTATTATTACTTTTAAGTTGTGATATGATTAATTATAAGAATTGGGTTAATTTGTTTGGGTAAACTATGAAACTTAGTTATTTGAAAACATACGTCAAACTACAAACTACAACCTCTACTTTTAACTCAATAATATACCTTCAAATCAAACCTACTGTGAAACTATGATGTTTTCTATGTACTGGTTGTGTTTGGGGTTTGGGTGGTCATAGAGTGTTGACCAGTTTAGGTTGTTACCAGAGGCTTGGGGGTTATGCGATTGTGATATTATGATGATTTTTTCTCAATCTTTCTAAACCCAACCATGGTGTTGTGTTGATATGCTCTATGATGTGATGTATTTACTAGTTGTTATAGCTTTCCAGTTTCCTTGTGCAAAGCTAAAGTGTTTTTAGTGATTTTGTTCTTGATGATGTCACGTTGTGACATGTTTTAGACTTGACCATTTTGGAGTCTTTGATCAGTATTGTGATCTATTATTGGGACACTTGTTGGTTGCTCGTTGGAGAACCATTAGATATTGTAATTTATCACTAATGTCTTCAGTTGCTAATAGAGTACTATTGTGATCATTATGATTATGATTTGATGCTTTCCAGTTTCTCGTGGAGAACTGTGTGGTTATTGTGGATTATATTTATGATTCTTTCAGACGCTTGTATAGGACTGAGGTGATTTTATTATGATTCTTTGATTTGTGATTTCATGAGCCTAGGGTAGGTTATCTATGTGTAGTGTTAGGTAATGGCTTGCAATGGGAGTCGGGGCCCTAAGAGGCTACTTGGAGAAACCCATTGTAAGTTGTTTTAATAAGTGAAAACATCTCACCTAAATATTGACTTAAATGAACCTAATAAGATAATTCTATGTTCTCTCCCATGCCTTGAGTGCTAGTACATACTAGGATGGGGTAGAGAGAATGCTTGGTTGTGACCTTGCATTCCGTAGTATGCCTCGTCAGTATGAGAGGATACTAGTGGCTGTAGGATCATAGGGGACCCGAGATTCCTAAGGGATTTCTCAGGTAACTTCCAACATGACTTTTGTGATGACACTTTCCTGCTTACATAATAGGTTTCCTACGTGTCTTTGTGTGCCTCTAGGTCTAGATGTCGATCTATTTTGGAACCTTTGAGTTAGTATACTTTTAGAATTTCCTAGACTTAGAGAGTACTTGTGTTTTGTGTTTGGATATCTTGTTTGGGACTTGAGACTATCTACTCAGCGTGGTGGGAGTGGACCATTTAGGTTTCACGTGGTCTGGTGGTAGTGCTTTTTACTCTTACCATTGAGATCCATCTGTGGTCACCGTGGCTGGAGCTTTCTTGGTTGGCATTTACCTTCATTCTATTCATGGATCGTTATGATGAATGGTTAGATTTTATGATGGATGTCTTATCATTATGGATGTATGGATGTATCATGTATGGTGAATGATTTCATTTATTTTACTATACTTTGTATCATGGATTTGAGGATTATGTCTCTTTATTTCTACATATTTATATTCTTTTAAGCCTTTCATACCCTGTGACATGTATAGTGGATGAATGAGCATTCCAAATTAATTTGCCAAGAGGCATTCAGAAAAAATGTATATTAAATGGACATTGGACTTTTCATTATTCTTTCATGTGGATATGGTAGTTGATAGACTTAGAATTAATTAAATTTAAATGTGACTCAATGTCTTGGGATCTTTAAGGAATGTAACATGTTATGTATGTTTGTTGATGATTGCATGTTATTGCTTCTGCTACTATGTGTTTGATGTGTATGTTATACTTTCTTACTTAAAAAAAAAATGTTTAGAAAACTTAGTAAAACTTTAGGTTAATTCTTTTGGATCCCTTGGCAAGGCATCACACTAGAGCTAATACCAAATGGGCTCCACCTTTGGCTAGATGGTGTAAACTTAACCTTGATGGGGTTGTTAGAGGAAACAAATAGGCAAGTGCAGGCATAATAAGAGATTTTGAAGTTAAATGTATGGCTACCTATATAGGACCTCCCAGAGAGCACAAAATTAACTAGGTCTAGTGCATGGCCCTCCTCTAGGGTCCTAATATTGCTTTGGCTTTAAGGATAGCTAAAATTGGAATTGAGGGTAATTCTAAAGTTATTATACATGTCATCCATAGGAAGACCAGTGCAAGGTGGAGAGTCATTAGAATTCTTGATGATGTCACCACCCAACTACTTGGATTTTAGAACAAAAAATGCAGGCACATTTATAGAGAGAGAAATGCAATTTTAGATTCCATGGCTGCCACTAGGCTACAAATGGAAGAGTTAAGGTGTTGGAGGGAGGTAAATCTTCTTTTGCAAGAAATAAGGAACCTCATCATGAGGGAGGAACATTTGGGAATAGGTAACCATGGTTAAGACCATTTTGTGGCATATGTAGCCAAGGCTTAAGGGTAAAAATTATTACCCTTTGCCTAGTCCGATATTTTTATCTTTCCAATAAGACACTTGGCATATATTAATTATGAGCTGGAAAGGAAATTTTAGGCTCAATTCTAAAGAGTATAGGCACAAAATTTTAATGATTTTGTATCATTAGAAAAATATTATGAGAAAATATATTTACAATGAAGCCTTAAATTACAAAGGCAAGTTGTGTACTAAAAATTTATGCAAAATCAAGCCTTCAGACTTCTACAGTCAATCAAATTTCTTAATAACTTGGTACTACCACCACTTTCATCATGACAACAAAAAGAAAGGTTACGACCACATTAAAAAGGTCCTTATGAATTTTATTTTCTCTTCTTTACAAAAAAAAAAAAAAAATTGCATTTCTTCAAGTATTTCAAGTTGGAAACCATGGGTGGCAACAAGCTCTGCATTGACCCTAAAAAAATTGGTATTACCTTCAGGAACAATGCAAAGACTAAGATTGTGTGTGGGGAAGGAGGTTAGTTACATTTGGAGTGTATGACCGGTGGGTACGATGAAAGTATTTCAAAGTAGTTTCTTGCTTCTTAGAATGATAAAAAGGTTATGATGAGAGGCATCACCTTTGAGGTGAATGAGGAGGTCATTTCAAAGGCCATGGGCTTGGCCATGGAGGGGAGAAAATGGAAAAAGATGAGTAAAATGTATGACTATGATGCCCTAAAGAAATTCTTCAACCCCCCAAGGAACTAGTCAAGAAACAAGGTGGGTTCAACAAAGATCTCTTAGGTGTCTAGAAAGATATTTGCCACATATTATGAAATACTACATCCTTGAAGATAAATTTATTGTTTGCTACTTTTATCACATACCTTTTTTGAATTATTTGTGCCACAAAGTCTTAATTTCCATTCTATTTTACCTTCTTCATTCCATTGAAAATAATATAGAAGCTAACCAAAAAGGAAAGGACAATGTTATTTTGACCAAGAGTTACTATTTAGGTTGTATAACTTTCATAGTGCACTTTGCCCATAGGTCAATAAGTCCATTGTTATGCATGTTGCCACTCCCCATGGGTCCCTTGATGTTGGCCCTTTCTAACCTGGCAAGAAAAGGCTCAAAATGAAATTGTCCACTCCTGATCCTAGTGAAAAATCTAGTGAGCTCACCAAGTCCCCTAAAAAGGGAAAGAGAGAGGTTTATATTGTACATTTGGGTGACATTATTGAAACCTCAAGGTCCCATAGGTCTAATTGGCTTGCTAAGGGTAAATGTAAACAAGCCTTGAAAAAAATTGAAGGGTTAGATTTAGAAAATTTGGTTGCTAATTCCATTGAGGAAATTTTTGGACATTCCTCAAGTCCTTGGACTCCCCCCTCTCTCTAATGTCAAGAATTCCCCCTTTCCATCCCCCTCTGAGATTAAAACCCCTATCCCAAATCCCAAACCCAACCCCTCTTATGTGCAAGTTTCTTTTATGAAGGTGGCTAAGGATACTGGTGGCTCGACACATGGTGGGTTGTTGGGAAAGATGAAGGAGAAGATTGAGAAGCAAGAAATGATACTTCAGGAGATAAGAAAAGAGGTCAGTAACTTTAACAAGAGAATTGAAGATTCTAATAAGTTTTCTATCAATGTAATTCATGCCTATTTAGTGACGCTCTATGTTCTACATGCAAAGATCTCTGGACCAAGTCGAAGATAGATGAAGACTACAAAGATGTCTTATAGTTCCTTAAGGAAGAGTGAACTTCCGCATTGATGTCAAAGCAGTTGAGAAAAATTTAGTTGTTTTGTTTTATGTTTTTTTTATAAGCATGGTTGGCTTTAGAACTCTTACCCACCCTCCATGGTGTAGACACTATGTTTTTATTATTACTATGTTGCAAGAGTTTACTTCATCATTGATACTCAAAGCTTTATGTTTGTTGTTTTTGATAGAGACAAACTATGTGTTGTTGTTTATGTGCTAAAAGTTTCTAGTGTTATTAATGTGCTATTGATACGCTAGTTTATTACTTGGGCCAACACCCTCTTGTTGCTTTTAATGATTAAAAACATTGTAAAAGTGATATGAAAAAATAAAAATAATAAATTATTCTATCAATTTTTTTAAAAATAATTTAATAAAGATATATTACATTTAATGAAGATGTATTAAGTTTCATTGAATCATTTAAAATTTTATTATTTTTTAATAAAAATATAATAAATGTGTTTAAGTATTTTTTAAAAATCTTATCTAAAAATCAATTGATGAAAGATATGGGAAAATATTATGACAATAGTTTATTATTCAATAGAATAGAAGAATACAAATTAAATTTATTATTATAAAATAATAGATTGTTTAAAAAATTATATAATTTTATTATTTAAATTAATTAACTTAAAATCAAAATATAATATAATTTTTACTTTTAATTAATTATTAATAAACATTTTAAATATGCATTTGATAATTGTTTATAAACTATTTATATTATTTTATATTTAACAATCAAAAGATAGGTAATAGGTATGAAATAAAAACTTGATACATTAAATTATTAAAACTTTATTAAGGTTATATTATTTTGTTCTCCTTAAAATTCCTTCGTATTGCTCAATTTGTTTTAACCAATCAAATCAAAGATAACTAGTTTTATAAATTGAAAAAGTTAAGTATTGTGCATTTTACTTTACCAAATATAAAAATTTGATATGAACATTGTTTTATGAAAAGTGATTGGTTGTGTTAATGTGAAGGCCAACAGTCAGGATGTTTTATCCCTCCAATTGTGTGTTTCTTCATTTTAGAGACTTTTCATTACGATTATGTAAATGATATCTATAAATATGTTGTTGTTGCATCATTGTAACCAATTTTTTCATTTTATCAATAGAATACTCTGCTTAGTGTGGATGTAACCACAAGCTTTAGTGAGCCATAATAAATCATGTATTGTGTATATTTGTGATTTCTCTTATCTAATTTGTTTACATTTCTTGTTTTCTTTTTTGCATTTAAATCCTTTCAATTGGTATCAAAGCACAAGTTGTGCACGTTTGGAAATCAATGTTGAATTTTTGGAAAGATGGAGGATGCAAAAGTAGAGAAATTCACAAGGTAGAATTTCATCCTTTGGAAGGTGCAGACGGAGTTGTCATTAAATAAACAAGATCTTTCTCTCGCTTTGGAAGGAAAGGAAAAGAACCAACATATATGACAGATGAAAATTTGGAAACCTTAGACACAACTAACAATCTCTTTAATGACATACAAGGGAAGACAACAATAGAAGTATGGGATAAGCTTATAGACATGTATGTAATGGAATCATCTACGAACAAAGTTTGCATCATGAAGAAGTTATATAAACTCAAGATGAAGGAAGGATAAATTATTTCCAACCATTTTAATGAGTTCAATACTCTTACCAGTCAAGAAAACTCGGTGGGCATGACACAAGACAATGAGAAAAAATCTGTTATCTTGTTATGTTCACTTCTCAATAGTTGGGATGGAGCTGTAAAATCCATTACCACTCCAATTTCATCCAAAAGAAAATTGATTTTTGATGATGTAGCTTCCACTTTTTTGAGTGAAGAAATGAGAATAAGAAATCAAGAGATTTCTTCTAGTGATGCCCTTCCAAGGTCAACACTGAGACAAGGAGAAGAAACCATCATAGAGGTAACAATCACAATCAAAGGAGATCTAAATCAACCAATAGATCAAGGTCAAGAGGTAGAATGGAGAGTGTTGGTTTTGTGCTAAGTTTGGTGACTCGAGGGGAATTTTTTGGCTTACAAGAAGGCACAAGAAAAGGTGATAAATAGTGAAGCAAATATAGCCTATGAAAAGGATGAAATTATTTTGTTTCTTTCAACAAGTGACACCAAATTAGATTTGTGGGTGATAGATTTCGGAGCCTCTTTTCATGCCACTTCTTATACATATTGCTTCACAAATTGTCAAGTAAGGAAATTTGGAGAAGTATTTCTTAGAGACAATAAGTCTTCTAAGATAGTTGGTAAAGGTGACATAATGTTATAGTTGGAAGGAGGAGGCCAATGGTTGCTAAAGGATGTTTTCCATGTTCCCAAATTAAGGCAAAATCTAATTTCTATTAGTTAGCTTTTTGCACAAGGATATCATCCATTTTTTCATCTGGAATCTTAGAAAGTCACTAAAAATTCCATGATTATTTCTAAGGGAAATAAAGTTAGTATTTTATATCTCATTGAAAGACCTACCAAAGTAGGTGTTGTTATGATTATGGTGGGAAACGATGTGACAGTTTGGCATCAAAGGCTAGGCCATGTGAGTAAGAAAGGACTTGAGGTAATGCTCAAAAGGGATCAACTACCAAGTCTCTAATTAGAAAACTTGGAGTTCTAGGAACATTGTCTCTATGGAAATAAAAAGAGGGTCAACTTTTTGAAGATGGGCATGACTTGAAGACTAGATCATTAGAACTAGTGTACTCAGATTTCTTTGGTCCTACCGAGGTAAGTTCTTTAGGAGGTTCAAGTTATTTTCTTACTTTCCTTAATGATTGTACAAGGAAAGTTTGGATATAGATGATGGCTAGGAAATCTGAAGTATTTGGAGCTTAAATGAAGAGAAGCAAGTTGGATCCCAAATATTGGTTTTGTAATTTTCTTGGGAATGAAGAAGATCAAGTTGGCCTCAAAATTTGGAGCTCACCTAATAAGAAGATTATCATAAGTAGAGACGTTATTTTCAATGAAAATGTATTTCCTAATGTGAAAGAAGAGATTTAAAAGAAAGAGTATATCCCTATTTTGATATAGCTAATAATGGTAGTTCACTTCCCTGCCTCTCCTAAGGAAATACTATTATAAATTCATAGACATCACCTTCATCACCCACCTCTATTTTAGCTCCCTCTCCCACTAATTCATCATCATCCACTTAGAATAGTAATGAGCACCAATTCTATGTGCCATAACAAAATGATCAATATTATTTGCTAGAACAAGGACCTTCTTTAAATAAAAATTGGGATCACACACACATCAATGAGAATTTGTGTAATGACAAAAATAACTTTGACACATGGTAGAGTGCTGGTATTATTAACTTAGACCAAAATAAAAATTCAATGTCTTATATGATTGTTAATAAAACATTCATCAATGGTGAAAATCAATAGTTCTCAGGTCACAGGAGCTTAGAGGAAAACCTAATAATGGTTGTCCAACCATGTTTCTAGGAAGTCACAAGTATTTCAAATTAATAGGTTCCCTATACATAGTTAGCACAAGTGTGTATTTCTCTATTCCAACATCACCACAGGTTGGGCCCAATGATAGAACACATGTAACATTCGCATGTGATGGTTGCTCATTTCTTCATACATTGCAACCCTTAGACTACTTTCTGCATAGTGTTAATGGGCATTTAGAAGCCCAAACTAATATAGTTCAGGCTCATGGTTATAACAAATGTGATGGACAATATTCACCAAGACTCATTGTTCTTCCTATGGAAAACAAGGTGTCTACATTTGGGAGCAAATTCCCAACTTCTACATCACACATCAGATCACGGGGAGAAGATAAAATATATGGAATAGTGTCATCTATGGCAATGCATGGGTTCAGTGATGATACACCAAACATATATTCCTTTTCCCATGCACATACTAATTCATCAATGCATGAAGGTTATCACAGTAAAAGAGCATTCATACCAATGGTAAAACATGTGCATTGAAGTCACAGGTCTCTAGTTCTTCATTTGAATTAATTGTTGGAAATATTCACGACTAAGCTAGGTTACTAAGAGGGGAAGGGTGAATCAATAACCTCTAAAACTTTATCAAATTCAGCACTTTATAGCAATATTCCAATTATCATTTATTGATCTAATTGCATGCATAAGAAACTGAAAATATAAAACATTCATAACACTTGAACACAATAATTTGGTGACCCAAAAACCTTCCAAATAGAAAGTAAAACTAGGGTGGGGATGATACCCACAAAAATTCAATACTATAGCATAAAGTTGGCCTATTAAGGTTTGCAAAGATCACTTCTGATGATCTACCCTATTAAGAGCAATTAGAACTGCTAGGTCCACCTTGTTGAGGGATTTACAAACACACAATAAAGTATGCACTGGGTAAAGAGATTTTGAGAAAGACTCTTAAGTCTACCTTGTTAAAGGATTTAGAATAATTCACCTATTAGAATGAAATAGTAGATCTCTGACTTACAACTAAATTATTTATAGAGATTCCTTGATTGTACTGATAACTTTTTGTGATGGATATGTCTCTATTGCTCCTTTTTTGATATGGCCTTCAATGTATACTTTATCTATTGCTTGATCACATTTGCATTCTTACATTCTCATTATCTTTCATACTACATTGGATATGATACAATACATTACATATATATACCAATCCAATTTACAAAATTACAAAGTTGGCCATCAAATAGGTTAACACCAATATTACAAAGTCGGCACAAATGAAGACAATCAAGTTCTGAAGACTAACTTGGTGAAGTTCTAATACTTGGCATCCACCGTCATTACTTAACATCATCATGCACTTGATAGAAGTAGAAGCTCATTCCATACTAATAAGCTCAAAGTAGTCTCGAACTTGGTCTACACTGGTGACTCAGTAGATACTGTATAACTCATCTTAACTTGAATCACTAGTTTACCATGACTTCACTCCGTAAACACTATCTTCACATATGGTTCGATTAACACTAGCCTCACATCACATGAACTGCTAGCTTGATAGAAACTACAAAGCTCAATAACCATTGGAGTGCTCAGGTTGAACTGCTAGACTTCACACTGCCTGATTTTGCTCAACTTGAACTGCTACACTTCACACTAATTGAATTTCCTTAGTAACCACTAGAATGCTTGGTGGCCACTAGAATTAGTCCAAAAGACTTGGTAGCAACTATAGAGCTCGGTGGCTACTGAATTACATGGAAAACACTGTAGATTGTTCAAAAAGCTTAGTAGCCATACAAAATTTGAATAAGTGTTGTCACTAATAACAAACTTGATTGATATCTCAACAATCTCCCCTTTGGCATTAGTGACAAAAACACTTATTAGCTAAAACTTATATACATCACCATGTGATATTGGCTTGGTAGGGTATATTGTTTTGAGATTTTTCAAAATTTATCTTTGTAAGTATATACAGTATACTATACAACATATCTACAAAATTATCCTTTGCTTTATACATTTTCTCATTTTGCATGATTCTCCCCCATACAATATACAGTGTCTCACTATACATAGTCACTCCCCCTTTTTGACAAAAATGCCAAAGATTTATTGAAAACTTATTTACATGGAGACACCAATATGAGATAGAAACTCGAAATGTACCTTAAGAATAAGTGCCAAGGTTTTATCCCAATTTTCTTGCAATATCTTGCATGTATGTAGAGCAATTTGAACTTCATCAGAGAGTTCTATCATGTGATCTACAATGGAGAAGTTGGTGTCATGGATCAAAGTTTTTTAATAAACAATATGTTTCGAAATTGTATCCATGATAGGAAGGATCATATTCTGAATATATATCAATGTAGACTAGATCATTTCTTCATCTCTCAACAACTCTGCTTGCATCTCTGACAAAAATTTGATCTTCGTATGATGTGCAGAGCTTCAACTAGAGTCAAGTTGCAATCATTGTGCACTGGCTTTTAGATCCTCATCAATATTTTTTAGTTTGCTCTTTATGTCCTTTGTGAACTTGGTAACATCACATAACTTCACAAAAAGTGATGTCACATTGGTGCAAGAGGTTTCAAGATTGGTCAAAATTGAGGAAAGCTCAACTTGATGGATAGCAATTTGTTGAGCAATGTGCTCAAGCACTTTATTGTCAAATTTCTTTTCTACTTTCTCAATTAACTTATCTTGACCACTAGAGTCCTTATTAAACTTTTGGACTACCTTGGCTAATTGCAACAAAATAGGTTGAGAAGAATCTATTTGAATACCTATTGCCTCAAAAAAAATGTTTTTAGCATCATCAATAATTTAATATTCTCTATCTCTTTCTTCTCTCAATTTCTTCTGGTTTTCCTTCTTTTGGAGGAGTTCACCAGCTATATGCATTTGATCCATAGTAAGATTATAAAAGTCCCATTTGGGAATTTCTATTTCCTCATCTAGGTCTATATCATCTTCTATCTCCTTGCCTCTACTTAAAAATCTTGTACTCAGTTGAACGTTAGGTTCAACTGTCCTTGTACTTAATGCCTTTGTATCTAGGATGGAAACAATTGTAGATATACTAGTACTTGTTGTGAAAATTGATATAGTACTAACTGATGGAATACTAATAAGAATGCTTGTTGAATCCAAAACTAAAGAAGTCATAACTAAAGTATCCATTACTGTAGAATCCAAAATTGAAGTACTTAGTGTTGAAGAGCTCAAAATTGTAGAAGCCACTATATTCATTGTTGATGACTGCAACTTGGGAGCTGAAGAAGAGGGAGGTTGTAGCTTGGTAGATGAAGTGGTAGACACTTCTATCAATGATGTGCTGAGCTTTTTTGGGATGAAGAGTGATTGGACATTTGAAGTACCTATAGTTGTCACAATCAAACTTGTTGAAGCTGTCTTCGAGCTTGATGTAGCTGTTGGTTTTCTTGGAGAGTGAGGAAGTGAGGCAATGATTGTGGCTACTATCTTCATAGGGTCAGTCTCCTCATCATCTTCCTTTTCTGCTTCGATACCTTCCTCCTCTTTATCTTCTTCAACTTCCTCATTGTCAAAATGAGTGGGCTCGGTGTAAGTTTCTTCTTCATCATCATCACTATCATCATCATTATCCTTGATATCTATTGGGAAGTCACTTTGTTTATGCAGATGATAAACATTCTTCCACATGCTTGTGGAATTCTTAACTACGTGCTCTATATCCTTAATGAAAATTAAAGTATTAAATCTAAGAGTCATTTTGTCTTCATTTTTCTTCAAAGACTCTTTCACCTCAACATCTATCATGCTTGGTGGCAATTGCCTCATGGTTTGTCCATAAATATTTTTTGTTGTTTGCATTGCAAAGTCCCATCTTGGCTTAATTTTCTCTAATAATTCATTAGAGATTTGGGAGTCTATTTGATCTAGCAAATACTTCCATTTTCCCATTTTGGCTAACATCATTTCTTCCACCTATTTCTTCTCTGCATTTGATCTTGTTTCATACTTCAAGGATTTGAATTTTTTTATGCCTACACCTTCTTCCATTTGTTACAATTTTTCCTAGAAGGTGGGAGGATGTTTGCTAAGGACAATTTCATTGACTTTCTTCCTAGACCTCCTTGTGAAGACCGTAGTAGATGGCTTTGGTGGCTTGGTGATGATCACCTTGCCTTTCTTCTTTAATTGTTCTTCTTCCTTTTCAGACTTATTCTTTGCCTCTTAATCTATATCTTCTCCTTTTCCCTTGGTTAACATTAGAGGTGTGTTTGTTTTTAGTTTTGTTATCCTCCTCTTACCTTTGTCAACTGGTTGTGGGAGCTTTATCTCCAACTCTATCCTTGCCTTTGCCTCATCATATGTTCCAAAGTGTGATGCCTTTGGATCAATAGGTTCATTAACCATGGCTTCAATAATGTCCTTTGCTTCATCAATATTCACCTCATAGGGAAGAGTTTTTACCCATACAATCATGGGTTTTACTACCTGAATGTAGACTCTGTCACATTCTACCATGAAACAAACATTATCTTTGTAATCTTCAACCAACTTCTTAGGTATTCTGAATTTGTTATTCATGTTCTCCTTGAAAACTTCAAAGTAGTTGTCCATAATGCTAACAAAGTTCTCTCCCATTTCTACAATGTATTCATTAATCAGGTATAGTATAGGCACATCTTACCTTCATACTACCATGCCTTTGGAGGGGAAGAACTTCTGAACATAGAAGAACAAACAAGTCAACAAGAGCCAAATTTGCAAAGGTTTTTTTTGGAAGTTTGAATACTTTCCATGTTCTTGTTGAATTGCTTCAACAATAGATCTACCAAAGCATAAGACAAATTATTCTTCACAACTTTGTAAGCTAAGTCCACAGCTTCACATGATACACTATTGAGGCTGCTTGAACTAGATATCTTGTGAGCTATCACATGTATCCTAAATTTCAGTTCTATATCAATTACAATGCTAATTTTCATTCCTCTTTCATCCCACTTAGCTAGGGTTTTCTTTTTTAGCTCAGCCCGACCTAAGGTTTTGGTGGTTTTGGCTTTGGTGAGCATGGGGAGGCTAGTAATATGATGAATCATTTTCTTTGTGATTACAATTGGTTGCTCAAGCCAAATCTGATGATTATGCACCTGGCTTAGAATGTATCTAATCCTTTTGAATTGAAAACCTTAGGGCATGTGAGGAATGTGGGTCAAACCTTTGTCTTCCAAATGTTTATGCTTGAGTTTGAAAACTCCATTAACACACAATTCACCTAGGGCATCATCCATTTCTAGGGCTCCAATTTCCTAAATAGAACACTTGAAATGAGTTCAAATATCATTAATAAGGAGTACGTTAGTTGGGATTTGTGATTGAGCTCCACTTGGGTTGAGGATTTCTAGAATCGTAGGCACAAGTTTGAAGTCTGGCACTTTCCACTCAACTCCTCACACCAATATCTTAGACCCTTTCTTCACTTTTCTACTACTACTTGATGCCATGCTTACTTGGTAAATTATGAAAACCTTGATAACTTTGCTGCAAATTCACTTGAAGTCACTTGATCACACTAGAATTTTCTTCTTTGCAATAGCACTTAGATTTCACAGTGAAAAATGAATTTGATTACTTGCCATTTTGTTAAAACTTTGCCATTAATGCTTGGTACAAAGGTAGCTAGGTTGACATCATGCTTGACATTATGCTAGACAAGCTGTCATCCACTATTCTATTGATTACTTGGTGAAGGCTTTGTGACTTGGTAACCATGTGTGTCCTGTTACACCCGAGCTTGCTCGGTAGAGTCTATGATCCGACCTTACTCGGTAGAGAAGGTAATTCGGTGATAACTGATACCAATCTTCCTTAGTGATCCTTTTGTATCTTGAATACTGATTTGGATCTTTGTCACCTTTCAATTGGAACTGTTTGAATGTGATCTTGATAGCATAGTTCTAGTTTTCCTTTGGAAATCTAGTAGAAAATGGTGGAGTCACCCACTTCTTGAGTGACATGACCATCATTACTTGAACTGGTTTCCTTAGTAGATTTAGGAATCCATTGTTGCCTCATATACTTTTGAATGTTATCTACTTTTACTTTCTTTCCAACTTCAACTCTACCTATATTCATGCAATTCTTGGCTAGATGACCAAGTTCAATACAAGTAAAACATCTTATGGTGGTGTCTCTTTTTCTTGTGTGATTTTTAACACAATTCATGTCAATGTGTCCAAATTCTCCATAGTAATGACATCTACACCAAGTGTTGTAGTCCTAACCAAATATTACTTTCACAATTTTTTCTACTAGATTGAATGACTTAGTTCTACAATCTGATGCCTTGTGAGCTTGTTTCTTGCATTTGTGACACTTGCCCTCAAATTTTGGTTTCTCTTTGCATTCATTAGCCCTATGACCATGCTGATTGCAATTGTAGCATTTTCCATTAAATTTTTCTTTACCATTACTCTAAAATTTATTTGATGTATGACCTAACTTACCACAATGATTGCAAGTAGGTCTTTGATTCCTTTGAGCACCTTGTTCAGAAGATTCACCTTCTTCTTTGTATCAAATTCCTATTTTACCCTTTTATCTATAGAGTTTTTTCTCATTCAGTTGATTTAATTGATTCATGTCTTCTTGGGATTTCATTATTCTTTCATTGATTTTCTTTTTAGTGTTTAGGTCATTCTTCAATCTTTCACTGATTTTCTTTTTAGATCTCAACTCATTTCTTATTCTTTCATTGATTTGTCTTTCCAAATTTAAATCATTTCTTAATCTTTCATTGATTTGTCTTTGGCTCATGAATTCCTCATTTGCATTGGAGATTTGATCCATAAGATCTATATGCTAAAGGGATTGGTTCTGGATTTCATTGTTTCTTCCATCCATTTCTTCTTTCATCTTGTTCCTCTATTCCAAGACTTCACATAGCCTTACTAACTAAATTTATTGTTCTCTTTTTAGTTTTCTTACTTCTTCTTACAGGTAACCATTCTTCTCTAGGAGTTCTTTGATTGCATCATTTGCTTTATCTGAACTACTCGAAGGGAAAGAGTCTTTAGTTCTTTTTTCAATGTACTAATGATCATTCATCTGATTTACAAGTTCCTTCCTTCTTTTCAAGGATTGGGCAAGTTGCTCCTTAGCTTTCTTGAGTTGTGCAATGGCCATTTCCAGATCCAACTTTTCATTGTTAGTTGCCTTATCAAGTCTAAATATCTCCATATCCTTGATCTTTGCTCAAGCTGTTAAACTTTCTCCTGAGAACTACAAAGCTCTGATACCAATTGTTGGAAATATTCAAGAATAAGCTAGGTTACTAAGAGGGGAGGGGTGAATCATTAACCTCTAAAACTTTATTAAATTTAGCACTTTATAGAAATATTCCAATTATCATTTATTGATCTAATTGCATGAATAAGAAATTGAAAATATAAAACATTCATAACACTTGAACACAATAATTTGGTGACCCAAAAACCTTCCAAATAGAAAGTAAAACTGGGGTGAGGATGATAACCAAAAAACTTCAATACTATAGCATAAAGTTGGCCTATTAAGGCTTGCAAAGATCACTTCTGATGATCTTCCTATTAGGAGCAATTAGGATTGCTAGGTCCACCTTGTTGAAGGATTTACAAACACAAAGTAAAGTATGCACTCGGTAAAGATATTTTGACAAAGACTATTAAGTCTACCTTGTTAAAGTATTTAGACTTATTCACCTATTAGGATGAAATAGTATATCTCTGACTTACAACTAAATTGATGATAGAGATTCCTTGATTGTACTGATCATCTTTTGTGATGGGTATGTCTCTGTTGCTCCTTTTCTGATATGGCATTCAATATACTTTATCTACTGCTTGATCACATTCACATTCTTACATGTTCATTATCTTTCATACTACATTGGATATGATACAATACATTACATATATATACCAATCCAATTCAAAGTCAACCATCATATAGGTTAATACCAATATTACAAAGTCAGCCCAAATAAAGACACTCAGGTTCTAAAGACTAACTTGGAAAAATTTCTAATACTTGGCATCCACTATCATTACTTGACATCGTCATTCACTTGGTAGAAGTAGAATCTTGATCCGTACTAATCACCTCAAAGTAGTCTCGAACTTGGTCTGCATTGGTGACTCAATAGATATTGTGTAACTTATCATAAAATGAATCAGTAGTTCACCATGACTTCGCTTAGTAAACACTATCTTCACATATGGCTCGGTCAACACTAGCTTCACATCACATGAACCACTAGCTTGGTAGAAATTGCAAAGCTTGGTAACCATTGGAATACTTAGGTTGAACTGCTAGACTTCACACTGCCTGATTCTGCTCAGTTTGAACTGTTGCACTTAACACTAATTGAATTTCCTTGGTAACCACTGGAATGCTCGGTGGGCTACTAAATTACATGGAAAACACTATAGATTTTTCAATGAGCTCAGTAGCCATATAAAATTTGAATAAGTGTTGTCACTAATAAAAAACTTGACTGATATGTCAACAACAATTTGGTGAATAGAAAAGAGAATGAAGAATTTCAATTAATAAGATCTACTAGGTAAATACATATGCCTACTAAATATTCTGATTATGAGGTTTTGTTTGCTAAAGAGGGAGAGCCTTTATTGTTGCTTGTAGAATTATCAGAACCTAAAACCTATAAAGTTGCACTCAAAGATGCAAATAATGATCAATGATAGGCTATAATGAATGATTAAATGAATTCTTTAATCAAGAATAAAACTTTAGATTTAGTTACTCTTCCACCAAATCAAAGATCACTAAAAAAAAAAGTGGGTATATTAGTTGAAAGAAGAAGAAGAAGGCATAAAATTCTACATGACTAGGTTAGTGGTAAAGGGGTTTGATCAAGAAAATAAGGTTGACTTCAATGAAATCTTCTCACCAATTTTAAGATGACAACTATCCAAATTGTTTTGGGATTATGAGTTGCATGGGATTTTGAGTTGGAGCATCTTGATATCAAGAGTGAAAATTTCCTACATGTTGACATAGAAGAGGAGTTATTTATGGAGCATCCTTAAGGATTTTTCAGGAATGGAAAAGAGCATCTTTAGTGCAAAATAGATCAAAGCTTGTATAGACTTAACCAATCCCCAAGTGAATGAAACTTAAAATTTGATTACTTTATGGCTGAAAAAAATTTCACAAGGTGCAAATTAGAAACTTCTTAATGGGGAGTTTGTTCTTCTTCCTTTTTATTTGATGACATGTGTTGGATACAATTATCTAATTGTGTGTTGTCTTTGATGTTACACAAATGTCATATCAGTTGTCAGGCAGTGTTTATTAAGCTCACTTGGTCAGCAAGATAGTTTTCCTTGTCTACCAAGCATTCCTGAAGATTACTCTATGAACACAGTGTCTACCGAGCTCACTCGGGCATCAAAAGAATTCTGGAAGGAAACAATGTTAACTGAGTTCACTCAGTTGCCAAAGGAGTTTGCAAGTACATAGTGTTAACCAAGCTTCTATTGGTTAACATAGGAAATCATCTCAGAACTAGTGTTTACCGAGCAAGGTTGACCAATGAAGGATTCTATTGTTTTGACATAAGAAGCTTAATTATTTTAAGTATTGTTTCTATCCAACTATAGTGATGATTATTGGTCATTGTAATTTGTAATTGAGCTGACTTGACAATTTGGATGGTATGAATGAAAGGACAAGTTGAGATTTTAGAGAGAGTATACAAGTGTGTTGATTGAATTTAGAAAGTAAGAGTGAGAGTGAACTTGAAGGATAAGCAAGTATCCTTGTGAAGAAAAAAAGCTTTATTCAATCAAGAAGGATCTAGTATGAAGCAGAATAGAAATCTATAACCAGCAATTCAATTGCATCACAATTAGGTCATTTCATTGTTACTTTATTACGATTGTAGCAGTGATCTAAAATCTCTTAACAGAGTTGGTTTAATAGCCAATTGTAAATCCTTTAAAAAGGTGATAGTTGCATTGAATTTTTTTAAGACCTCTTGCAAGGCCACTCCTTACAAGGTGATTAAATCCTCTAACATGGTCACACCTAATAGTGTGTTTTGTAACCTTTAACCAAGTTGGCTCCTAACAAGGCTCACTTCAGAAGAGTGAAAATAGAAACTAGTTACATTGGTGGTTTTTTCCATATTGGGTTTCCACATTAAATCCTGGTGTCTCATGTGTTCATGTTATTTCTCTTATGCTTTCAAATTAATCATTGTTAATGTTTTAAGATCTATTAAAAGCAAATCAGTACTCTGCATTTACCGAGTGTTTATAACTATAGAAATCAATTTTATTGGTGACATCTAAGGGATCTGGGATATATTTTAGTGGTAACTGATTCACACCCCCCCCTCCCCCCCCCCCGCCTCTTAGTTACTCCTTCTATATTTCTAGTAATTGGTATTAGAGCTTTTGGTGCTTACAGGAAAGGTTTCAAGGACCTAAGCTAAAGATCAGGATGTCTTACAAAAGAGAAATTCCAAAACTTAACAAAGAACACTTTTCTGCATGGCAGGGACTCATGAGACTTCATCTAGCCTCCATTAGTTATTTAGGCTTGAAATACCATGATGAAGAATACACAACTCCTACAGGTACATTATCTATTGGAGATATTGTTGAGAAAAAGAACCATAACACTATGATGATTGATATTGTATCTGCTCTTAGCTATGATGAATTTCATGAAATCAAGGACTGCAAAACTACTTTTGATATGTGAAACAAGCTAAAAGATATCTATGGTGGTGATGAAAATGTGAGGAGAGCCAAAGCAGAAAGCCTTTGAGTACAGTTTGATCAAATGAGAATTAGACAATATGAAAATGTTGCCAAATATGTCGAAAGAATCAAAGCTAGTGTTAGTGCAATCAAAGCATCTAGAGGAGAAATCAAGGATGAAATTTTTGTAAGTAAAGTTCTCAGAACAGGGTAAAAGCACAGATCTATGTCACCATTTGTGATACCAAAACCTATTTTAGTCAAATCTCATTTCTCTATAAAAACTCAATTTTTTTCAAAAATGAAAAATACCCTTTTATAAATCTCAAATTCAATATCATCAGTATATAAATTTTTGAGTGTTTTGATTAGTTATAATTGGTTACAATCTCAAAGTATTATAAGTCGATATTTCAACATTTTAGAAGATGCTCCCTCAAAAAATGAAAAAAAATAGTAAATCATATCAAAAAAATTTTAATTTTATATTTATCACTAGAGGAGAGAATCCTCTTCACGAATATGTAATTTTTTTTCAAGAAGGTATAGATTTGATAGGAAAGTTTTGACGGGAGGAAAAAACTGTTTGATTCTGATAAGGTCGAACTTGAACACTTATAACAAAGAAAATATACATCAAAAATAATTATTTCTTTTTCTGTGCACTAGCTATACATGTCATCTATAAGATATTTTCAAATCAGAACAAAAAAAGATGATCTGCATATACTTTTTTGACGGGAACTACACCCTATATTTTTTACAGTTAAAAAAGGGACTTCAAAATAAAATAAAATGAATAAATTCCTACTCAAAAAAATTATAAAAATTATAGGCATAAAATTCATCCAATTCTACACATTTCATTAGTTTACATCATCTTCATATTTTAAACACAAGTACCATTTTTTTTGTCCCTAATGTTGAACTGTCACATTTTGATATCACGTTTCTTCATAAAAGGTGACACAAGTTTGTGCTTTTACCCAACATTGCTTCCTATCTATGCAATTAAAGTATCTGCTATTCAAGAAAAGATGCATGAGCCAAATCAAAAGATAACTTTGGATACCTTAGTAGGAAGATTGATAGCCTTTGAGCTAGACAACTATGACAATTGTGTTCCAATTTCCAAGAATATTGAATCTACCTTTGAGGCCAAACTTTCACTTAAGGAGGAAGGCAAAAAAATAAAGAACATTCAGTCAGAAAGTGAAGAAGAATCACAAGAAAGTTCTGATAGTGATCTTGAAGTTGTTGAAGCTTTACTTGCAAGAAATTATTCTAGAGGCAGAGGAAAATACAAAGGTAAAGTTCCCCTAATCTATTTTTCATGTGAAGAAATTGGTAATATCTCTACCAGGTGACCAAACAAAGAAAGCAAGGATGAGAAGAAAAGTCACAAGTGCAATGGCAAGAAGGATTTCAAAAATAAAAAATCATTCAAGGATAAAGGTAAGAAGACTTGTTTTATGGCTAAAGATTCTGATAACAATGAAGATGAAATAGTATACATTGCTGTGAAAGATGAATCTGATGAAGAAGAAGATAAGATGGCACTCATCTCTCATATCAGTAAGAATGGCACATGGATCATAGATAGTGGATGTTCACATCATATGACTAGAGACAAAACAAAATTTGAACACTTTGAAGATTATGATGGTGGTAGTATAAGGTTTGGAAACAATGAACCTTATTGCATAAAAGGGAAAGGCTAAATTTCATTAACCAAAGATCTTGTATGTGAAAATGCCTATTGGGTTGAAGGAATAAAACATAATTTGTTGAGTGTAGCATAGCTAATCAACAATAGATTCAAGTTGGAATTCATGCATGGCAAGGCAAGACTATTGGATGACAAAGGAAATCTGATTAGATCAGGCAAACAAATAAGAGGTAACCTATTTTATCTTGATCTTGGTGATTGTTCATGTTTTATTGCTCAAATGGAAGAAAGTTGGTTATGGCACAAAAGATTATGTCATGTAAACTTTGATAATATGGTCAAGATAAGAAAATTCAGAAAAGTAAGAGGTATTCCTAGTTTGAAGTAACCAGACGTTAGTTTACGCAAGAATTGTCAGATTAGCAAAATGGGAAAGACCAGTTTTAAGAGCAAAAGCTATCAGTTTGAAGATGTCTTGGAAATCATGCATACTGACCTATGTGGACCCATTGGAATAGAAAGCTATAGTGGAGAAAAAATATTTCTTCTTTTTGTTGATGACTATTCAAGAATGATGATTGTTATGTATCTTAGAGAAAAGTCAAAAGAATTTGAGAAATTCAAACGATATCTAGCAAGAATAGAAAAAGAAATAGGGAAAAGATTGAAATGCTTAAGATTAGAAAGAGGTTGTGAATTCATCTCCAATGAATTCAATAACTTTTGCATCGAAAGAAAAATTAAAAGACAGGTATCAGCCCCTGGTACTCCTAAGCAAAATGGAATAGCTAAAAGAAGAAACAGATCTATCATGGATTGTGCAAGGACTCTACTGATTGAAAAGAATATTGCTATCAAATACTGGAAGGAAACCATAACACTACAATTCATACTTTGAACCAAGTATAGTTGAAGAATTACTTATATAAAACTCCCTATGAATTATGGTATGACTACAAACCTAATGTAAGTTACTTTGAAAGTATTTGGAAGTAAATGCTATATCTTGAAAGAATTTAGAAAAGGCAAGTTTGATGTGAAAGGTGATGAAGGTATATTCTTAGAATATTCTTGTAGAAGTAAGGCATATAGATGTTTGAATTTTTCTACTCATAAAATCATAAAAAGTGCACATGTGAGAATTGATGAGTTTGCATAAAGGACTGAAAAAGAAAGCAAAAAGGAACCAGAAGATTACAGGAGATTTGTGTACATCAAACATGATACATTGCAAGACACATCTATCAATAAGGAGACTTCTACTCCTAAGTCTTCCTCAGTTATGGAATTTCAAGAAGTTCAAACCAAAACACAAGGACTCGAGTCACATTTTGAAGCTACCGAGCCAATGCCTACCAAGTTTGAGCAACCAGAGCTAGAAGTTGAAATTCAAAATGAAGACAATGGAATTCATTCAAAAGATAAAGAATCTATATTGGCTAAGTATATCAGAAGGCATCATGCACTTGATAAAATTATTGGAGATAAATCAAAAGGTACTATGACAAGAAGTAAGCTAAAAGGTACATGTTTACTTGCTAATTTTGAACCTAGAAACATTAAAGATGCATTGGAAAATGGAAATTGGATTGAGGCTATGAATGAAGAAATAGAGAAAATAGAGAAGAACAAAACTTGGACCCTTGTTCCTAGGCCTAAAGATAAAAATGTGATTGGAACAAAATGGGTAATCAAAAATAAGCTAAATGAAGATGGAAAAGTATCAAGAAATAAAGCAAGACTAGTGTGTAAAGGATATTCTCAAGAAGGAATTGATTATGGTGAGAATTTTGCTACTGTTGCAAGATTAGAAAGTGTTAGGACTCTATTTGTGTATGCTGCTCACAGAGGATTTAAAGTATATCAGATGGATGTTAAATCTGTATTTCTCAATGGTATTTTTGATGAAGAAGTCTACATTGAGAAACTAGAAGGTTTTGTTGATCCAGACAAAAGGGACATGGTCTGCAAATTACACAAAATGTTATATTGTCTAAAAAAAGCTCCTAGAGCATGGTATGAGAGGTTGCACAACTACCTTATATAGATTGGTTTTTAGAGAACTAATGATAACAGTAGTTTGTATATCAAGGAAGGACCAGATAACAAAATTGTATTGGCAGAGATATTTGTAGATGACACTCTATTTACAGGGAATGATGATCTAAGTAAAGAATTTTCAGAACAAATGAGCAAAGAGTTTGAAATGTCCATCTTTGGTGAGATAAAATTCTTTGTTGGACTATAGATATAGTAGAGCAAGAATGGTATCTACATTACTCAATCTAAGTATATCAAAGAGATACTGAAGAAATTTGGAATGGAAGATTCTAAACTAGTTGGAACCCCCATGTGTATTGGACTAAAGCTTACCAAAGATGATGATTCAAAAGAGGTACATCAAACCTTATACAAATCAATGATTGGAAAATTAGAGTATGTAGTTCATACAAGACTTGATATTTCTTTAGGAGTTGGGATAGTGGCAAGCTTCTCAGTGAAAACTAGAGAAAATAATATGATGGAAATCAAAAGAATTTTGAGATATCTAAAAGGTACTGAAGACTATAGCTTATGGTACAAACTTGGAGAAAACTTAGACCTATAGGTATTCACTGATGCTGATTGGGCAGGAAATCTTGATGACAGAAAAAATACAAGTGGTGGAGCATTCTTTCTTGGTAAAAGGTTGGTCTCTTGGACAAGCAAAAAGAAAAACTACATATCCCAATCTACATCAGAAGTAGAATATATTGTAGCAGTAGTGAATTGTTCTAATATTGTTTGGTTTAAATACTTGTTGGAAGGCATGAAAGTTGAGATCAAAGAACTAGTTTTCATGTATTGTGATAACACCAGTGCAATTAACATATCAAAGAACCCAGTGATGCATTCCAAACCTAAGCAAATTTCTATAAAATATCATTTTGTCAAAGAATTGGTGCAGGATAAAGAAATCAGATTGGAATATGTTCATACAAAAGAACAAATTGCAGACAGATTCACCAAGCCATTACCTAAGGATGCATTCTTGTATCTAAGAGGTAAGATAGGGGTCATTCCCCTATTTAGAGCTCACTAAATAAAGTTTTAGTGATGCATCAATAGGAACCAAGCTGAAAATCAATCAGTTGATGTAGCATAGTCAAAAGGGAATATTGCATATGAATCAGTACTCAAGGTACATTGATACTAATTTGGTATGTGTTGTCTTTGGCATGTGTTTTCAAAGAGGGATAAGTTTACTGTCACATTCATATCTTTCTGAAATTATTTTTTGAGAGAAGTATAAGTTATGTAATTGCTTCACAAAGGGAGATTACTACACACTAATACATTTGGTACCAAATGTATTAGTGACATTAAAGAAAAGAAGTTTTTTGGTAAAAATATAAGAGGGAGAAACTTTCTATCAAAGAAAGTCTTGTTCTCAAATTTCATTTTGCTATGACATGTTGTGTTGCCATCAATGCCAAAGAGGGAGATTGTTGGATACAATTATCTAATTGTGTATTGTGCATTCATGTGCAAACTCACATTGTAGAAACACATGATCTACATCTTAAAGGTCTTGCTGGAAAAGGAGACAACTAAAACTCTAAGAAATGTTGAATCTTTCCAGTCTATCACTAGTGAGTGGTCTCTTTTAGAGGGCTAGCCAAGAGAAACATCTGGCTTTAGATAATGTGCAATCATTCCAGCAAAATGAGAATTCCCTAACTTTGATTCTAGAATCCATTACTAATTGAGAGCCATGTACCTAGCCTTAACCAAATAATTACCATCAAATGCAAGGGCCCAAAAAATTGAATCCTCATTTTCTTGATAAAATACCTGCCTCTCTTTTAAAATATCCTTGAAAAGGTTGGCATAAAAATCATAATTAGGAAGAATACTAGGCTCCTTCCAAGTGACCTGATGTGACACTAGATCCACGTGATCTATATAGTGACACACCTTATCCCTCCAAGAGGATTTAAAAACATGGATAGAATCAGAAAATTTAGGAGTACTTACTAGAGGGGGGAAGCCATTCCATGAATCTTCCCAAAAGCATGCCCTCTTCCCATTATTAATTTTCCAGGATATGTAATCACCAACAATTTTTCTAGAGACGACCATAAAATTCCATATCTCAAAGCCTTTGGGTAGAAAAGCTATAGAGATGATACGATTATGATCCACAGAGTCTAGGTATTTTGATTGCATAATCCTACACCATATGCTATTTGATTTCTTCATCATCTGCCAAACCAACTTTCCTCCATACGCTTTGTTTCTAAGAGAAAGATTGTGAAGACCCACCCCACCACAATGTTTATCTAAAGTCATCTCCTAGAGAGAAATTAAAGGGATTTTCCTTTTCCCTGAAATATTGTTGCTCCATAGGAAATTGGTAATGATCTACCTAATTCGTTTAATCACTGTTGCTGGAGCATGAAGAACATAAATGAAATAGTTTGGTATAGCTAAAAGGACAGATCTGACTAAGATAATTCTACCTGACAAAGATAGCCACTTGACTTTCCAGGCAGAAATTATGTTTTTTATCCTATCCACAATGGTCTTCCAATACATAGTTTTGTTTGTACCTACAAAAAAGGGAATTCCCAAGTAGACTGAAGGAAGAAGATCTTGTTGAAACCCCAAAATCTGAACTATCTTAGAAGAAATAATTGCATTTGTTAAGAAGATGTATAGGTTAGACTTAGGGGCACTAACGATTTGTCCTAATACTGAAGTGTACAAATCCAAGAATTTTTTCATAATTCTATCTTCTTACACTATTGCGTGGCCAAATAGGAGAGTATCATCTACAAAGAGGGAGTGAGTGACTGAAATCATAGAACTTGGATTTTGTATCCCCCTCCACTGATTTAGAGCATGTTTAGAAGAGATCAATCTGCTAAATGCTTGAGCCATAATAATAAAAAGTGATGGTGAGATCGGATCTCCTTGCCTCACCCCTTAGGAGGAAGAGAAGAAACCTGAAGGAACCCCATTTATAATTACTGAGAATGAAGCCCCTGATAAACATGCCTTGATCCATTTGCACCATTTAGAAGAAAAGCCAAATTTTAGAAGCACTTTAATAAGGAAGTTCCAGTTAACTTTATCATAAGCCTTCATCATGTCTAATTTGACTACAAAGGATGGTATTTGATGAGTATTTACCAAATGAAGAACCTCATGAGCGACTAAGGCACCTTCCATTGTCTCCTTCCCTGTCACAAATCCTCCTTGCTCTGAAGAAATGATTTTGGGAAAAAGCTTTTGGAGCCTAAGATAGATTGCTTTGGTGAAGAATTTGTAAACTGTGTTGCACAAAGAGTTTGGTCTAAAATATGCAAATTTTTTAGGGGATGAAGACTTGGGAATCAAACCAATATTGGTGGTGTTAAAATTCTTGATCATAAAACCATGCTTCCTAGATTCTTCCATTGCTTCAAGTAACTCAAAACCAATGAAATCCCAAAATTTTTGAAAGAAAATAGTAGTGTACCCATCCAGTCCTAGGGTCTTGTTGGCAGGCATATTGAAAATTGCCTCCTTAATTTCTACTAATGTGAATGGTTTCTCTAATTCTGCATTATCTAAAGGGGTGACCAATTGAGGAATGACTGATAGTAAATCTTCTTCTAGCTGAGGAGATGGTTGAGGGCCTTGAGGTGGGTCTAAAAGGTTTTAAAAAATTTTAACACCCTCTTCTTGAATGTCTCTAGCCCCCTTAAAGAGTAAGCCAGAGTTAGAATGCTCAATTTGAAATATAGCATTAGTTGTCTACCTTTGTTTTACTGACATATGGAAGAACTTAGCATTTTTATCACCATCCTTAAGCCATATTTCTCTTGAATTTTGTCTCCAAAATTCCTCCTCTCTCCCACAAAGTGCTTCCCATTCAGCTTGCAGCACCTTTGGTTTAACAAAATGATTCGAGTCTAAACCATACTTCAAATAATATGACAATGAATCTACTCTAAATATTTAGCCACCTTATCCTTTTGTGTGAAGATTTTATTGAACACATGTTTGTCTTGTAATGCATTAGTTGGTTGATTGAAAACTGTGCCTTTTCATATAATACTATCATAGACTCTAGTTTGCAAGTTATAATGAAATTTATATGACATCATATATATAAACAAGTTTTATTCTATTGGTTCCTACTATTTTTCCAGGTAATCTTTTATATTTGCAGCAAAAAAATTACCTAAATTTTTTTATTAGGGCAATCATCATTTTTCCAAAAGTGTTATGTGTCTATTATTGTGATTCTTGAAACATGTAATTTCTATGGAGGAACAAATCTTGGAGAACATGTATTCCTTGCATGCAATGAGGTGTATATGTTTTGAATAGTTTGGTACATTGATTCCCATGGCAAAAATAATTTTCAATCTAAAGACATTGTAAAATAAGACTATGCATGCATGTGCTTTCTGTGGGTTTTAAGAAATTGAAAATTTTCTTTCTATTTTTGAATAATAACTTTTACTTTCACTATTTTGTGTTGTCCACATGCTAAGATTTAGGCTCTGTGTTGTCCACAAGCTAAGATTTAGATTTCAAAGAGAATTCGTCAATTCATTAAAACAATTTGATTTTCCTTGCAGGTCAGGACATTATTTTGTTGAGGCTCTTTCTTAGGGAATAGTGGCTTCCTCTTATAGATACCATCTATTTTTATACACTTCCTCTACAACTAGCAAAAAAGATCATTTTCCATTCTTGTTTTTTAAATTGATAGTGTGATTGGACCTCTTCTAGTAAATCATGTTTATTCGTCAATGATGATCTTGGGAATTGGAGTACCTTGTTTGAAGGAGGAAGATCAAAAATCTTGGAATATGCTTGGGAATATAACAATGTCCAACAATTAAGAGATTCTTAGGTTTCACATGCATATCACTGTAGCACATTTGTACAATGAATATGAGCATTTATGATCTTTTGAAGCTACAAATGTAGGTGGCTTTGATCTAATGTGAGTAGCTTTTGGATTTACCCACTTATTTATTATATTTGATTTCCTTGGTTTATGACCTTAGAGGTAACGTTAGTAATTGAACCAGAGTTGCTAGGCCTTTCATTGTTGATGATGATTTAGTAGAAATTCCTAAAACCTCAAAGTCAAATAGAATAAGCTGGTAAATCCATTGAAAACATTTAATGCTCTTCCATAAATTATTGGATTTGTATGATTTAGATTTCCATTCATCTCTCAAGTAGGAAGATTGTGTTGTGAGTGTCATGGATTATATCACAGGATTTCAATGCATCCTTTCTACTTCAACTCTCAATTGTGTAAATTCTCTACAAATGAAAAACAACACTTTCACTTCTCACTTATTTACATCCATCTAGTAAAATTCACCATGTTGTGGTTTTTCACCACTAAATTAGCACCTCTTAGGGTGGGATTGGATTAGTGTTAGAACTAGGGAGCAATCATTTTTATTCATTTCAACAAGTGTCAATAATATCTCAATCTTTGTGAAATAGGAAAATGTGTGTTGCTTAATTAATTTAGATAGTCAAATTAGATCTTTTTATTTGTTTGGATTTTTGTAACTATTAAATGTAAATGATGAATTACTAATGGTATAATAAAATTCCTATCTGTGGGTTTTACCATGGGGTTTCTAAATCCAGGCAATGACTACCTAGCCAGTTCGTTCGACATGGTTGGGCATGCCCATGGCCATGCCCATTTCCATGTGCATGTACATCTATCGAGCATTAATACTTTGTATATATAAAATTTGGGATCAAGTTTTCTATTTTTATTTGTGATTGGATAATTGAAGTTTGATTAAATTGTGTATATTCAAAATTAAGGCAGATTATTTTAAAATAGTTACTTTTGAATAATTATATTTTTATTATAATATAATTAAATAATGTTTAAAATTTTAAAAAATTACAAATTTAATTAAATACGTATAGTTGGTTTTGAGTATATTTTCTTAAAATTTTCAATATATTTTTTTCAATAAAAATGACATTGTCAACCTGATATTAATGTATAATTAAATATAGTAATAATATTATAAATTTCATAATTTTAGTTTTCTAAAATAAGTTATATATTTTTTAATAATATTATATTAAACACAGATATAATATTTTCTTTATATTTTTAATCTAAATATAATAAGTTTTCTTTTAAATTATAACATTCTACACTAAAACATATAAAGAAAATAATAGTTTTTTAACTCTAGCAATTTTAATAATTTATGAAATTATAACATTGTTAGTGAAAATGTTTAATTAGTTTATTGGAAACTTCCAATTCCCTTAATTGGAAAGCATTTTTAGAGCCATCTCCATCTAAGTGTACATATTTTAAAATTGCTTTCATGATAATTTACTTGATTTATAAAATAAGTGGTAAAATAATATTAAAAGTTAACTATGAAAAAATCAAATGATTCTTTATTATAAATGTAAATATTAAAATTTTATTATTATATAATTATTCTATTCAAATTTTTTTTGGAAAATCTATTATTAGGAGAGCCCATTCTTACAAGGAAAAGTGATTATATTTGCTCTCATTATATTTCCTTTATTATTATGGGAAAGGATAAGAAGTAATCTCCAAAAAGGAAAAAAAAGTCGCATCATGAGAAAAAGAGATATTCTTTTAATCCATATTCTAGGCTTGGCCTTGATAAGTTAGCTAGTTTGAATGCAAAGTTGTCTTACGAAGAGAAGAGAATATGTTCATACAAAAAATTAACTTTTGCCTAGATGCATATTTTAAACTTTTGTTGAACTTCTCAAGCAATTTACTACTTCAAAGTGATTCTGAAACTACTAAACTTGGATTAGTCATTTATAATTACACCAAAGTTACACTAGACATAGACACTAGTAGTTGAGTTTTAGATTCCACAATCTACTTATAAACAAAGACACTAGTAGTTGAGTTTTAGATTCCGCAATCTTCTTAAATCAAATGTTACTACATTTCTTTCTGCTCTCCCACCAAGGCAGGGACTTGAGCTACTCGTGCAACCCTTGTTTGTTTAATTTCCATTTCTCTATTTTTGTAAATAAGAAATAATTCTTATCTAGATTGTCCTACCTTATCTATTAATCCACTATACTAATAATGATTTCTCTTATTTGTAGCAGCTTTCTTCTTTTATCTTAAATTAATAAAAAATTAATTGTACATTAATGTGTGTATTTTATGTTTTTACCAAACAACACTTAAATTGTAAAGATGCAATTTGAACATAGTATTGAGTTCTCAATCCAACGTTCAATTAATTGCACTTGTAATTAATAATATACAAGTAATAGTGTTAATCTATGATTTGAGGTAGTTTTAAAAGGTAGAAGAAATATTTTAAATGTTTTAAATCATTTAAGACAAATATATAAAAAATCAAGTCTATGAAGTTTTATAAGGCTGACAATAAAATAATTTTAAAATTTACAAAAATTGCTATTAAAAATCAATGAATGATATAGATTTAATTTTCTTTATTACCAAATATTTAAGAATTCACATAGACTTATAAGTGTAGATTTAAAATTTAAAATATTTTGTTCATTCTTATTTAAAAAATAAAACTTACTTAAAAATAATCACATAATTTCATTTTAAAAGTTCCTAGAACATCAAATAAAAAAATCATTTAGAATGTTCTTAAAATATCAATCCTTACCTAGGTTTCATGTTATGAGACTATTGTTTATTTAGCCATTAGAAATCTAAATCTTATTCATAAAAAAATACTAATTTAGCCATTAGAAATATAAATCTTATCCATAAAAAAATACTAAACCAATCTTTATTAAGATTAAAAAAATACTAATTTAGCTGTGAATATATTTTCTATATATTTTTTGAAATATTTTTAAAATGTTAATATTAATGTGAACTATCCAATTATTGGACTCTATGAATCATAGAAAGAAGAGCTTAGATATTTCACTCAACATAACATTTGCTAGAAATAATGCATCATTAAATATTCTATAAAGTTGAGCTCTCCATAGAAATAAATAAACCACGAGGACACAACATTCGAGATATGTTTCATCTATAAATGTATTAATTGTAGACTACTTATATCAAAGTACAAATACTTACATTGATGATATCAATTCATTGATCCCTTTTTTTTTAATGAATAGTTCTTTTCTATTAATAAATATTATACTAAGATTACAATTCACAAAAAAGGGTCGGGGGATACAAGATCAACCTGTGAAAGTTCACAAGGTCGAAGCCAGAATCAACAACTATTCATCAAAAAAAACATTTAAAGAAACCCTCAGGTGGCTAAAGCAATGCTTGCTGAGGGAGGTGGTTCATCCCGATCATGAAATCCCCAATCATCCTTGGGATTGGGAGGCAGGCTAGGAGCAGTCCAGCAGCCAGCAACAGTATCAAGGGCCTAGTCAACATCCTTCGTATTAGGCCATGGAGGTGAAATAGCCAATTCCAGGTGAAAAGGCCATTTCCCAGAAACCACTTGTTGACTGCCAAGAGGAGTCAAGGACCAACTAGTGCCACCACGGGGCGAGGAAACCAAGTGGTGTCTTCATCCACCATCGCCACCACTAGGAGAGTGGTGGCAGGAAGCCCATGAGTGTAGAGTATGCGAGTGGTGGCCTAAAGAGTTGCACCTCTGGTGGCGGCCTCTAGGCATCGAGGTATCAACCAAGGCATTTGAAGGTACCCTAGCAATAGTACAAGGGGCATTTCTCCAGTGATTAAGAAGCTCTTGAAGGTGGGCCACCTCTAAAGCCACCTTGTTTGCTTGAACTTGAATCTCCATCATTACATTATTACCAATGCATGCCTTAGTGTACATAGCAATATTAATATCAAGAAAATTGTGAGTGAAAAGAACAACATTTCTATCTTTCCACAGAGTAAAAAAAATATCCATCCTGAAGGTATGCCAAATCTAGGTAAATTTTTAGGGATCTTGGGGAATCACCCAAAATAACCATGTGCCAAGAAAAGGGTTCAGGCCAAAACGGCTTTAAAAAATCATGAATCCAGTGCCAATAATTTTGAGCACATCTACAAAACTAGAAAATATGTAGAAAAGACTCTAGTTGGCCATAGAAAGGACACCTAGGATCCAGAACCCCAATATGCTTAAGCTGAGGCCAAAGAGGAAGACCTTGAAAAGCCAGGCACCAAGCAAAATGGGCAATCTTGGGTTTTGTAATAGCACTCCAAATAGTGTCAAAGCACTTTCTCCATTGAGAAAGAGAACATTATATATGCCATCTCTGATTGAGCATATCCACCATCAACAAATGGGGAGAAAGCCATTTATAACCCAGGCTAGGTTTGTAATTGGTGAAAGGAGTGGTAGAATACCACTTTCAATCAATCCACCAAGGTCTAACAGACTAATTACCCACTTTATGAATTAAGTGACTTGGAATTATAGAAAGCAATAAGTCAAAAGTCTATCGATCTAAATGGGAAAGACAATACCGAATTTTCATATCTTTCCAAGATCTAAGACTTATGGAAACCCTAGAGAAAAGATCTTTAGGAGTCTTGATTCTTAGTTTGAAAAAATGTAGAGCACTAGCACCTTGAGCCTTGGCAAGGGGGTTTCCCTGGATGGCAAACATGGGAGACCACCAAATGTTTTGTTGGTTCAAAGAGAGCCCATCATGGAACTCATCCCCAAACCAATGAAGCCAAGGCTTGATAGCTTCCCAAGCTTTCCATATGCTCTTGATAACAAAAGAGCCCTGTACAAGTTCTTGCATGATGAGAAGGGTGTGAAAGCCAATCCCTTTCCATGCAGGCCTATTGACAAGAGACCTAGAAGAAATGCAATGCCAAGCCAAAATCCTCCAAGCTTCATCTCTAGTGATGGCATGAATGATTCATTCAGCACATAGAGAAAGGCCTTGCTTCTGAGTGGTGAGAAGGCCAAGGCCTCTAGATTCTTTTGGGAGACAACAAAAATCCCAAGCGACTCTATGAAAGCCATGATGATCAGAACTAGAAGCCCAAAGAATATCATGAAGCAATCATTCTAATTTTTGATAGGAGGCTTTTGAAGGAGCCCAATAAGAAGAATTTTAGAGCTTTAGAGCTAATATGGAATTTTCCCTCAAGAGAAAGCGGTTTCACAAGCCAATAATCTAGCTTCTTAGTAATCTTGGCAAGCATAGCATTCCATAGATCCATTGGCGATGCTTGCAAAGAAAAAGAAATGCCTATAAAGTGGAAGATCTCCCCATGAGTGACCCATTTCCATTCAAACTAGTTAACCTAGGGTGGCGCTGCCAAAAAAGACTAGCAATAATAGAGCATTTTATGCCATTGAATGGTAGAGCCAAAGACTTGACAAAAAGTGTCAAGGCAATTCAAGGAATTATTGATTTTTTCTTCATCCTCCAAAAGAGTGACAAAGGAATCATCAACAAAATGACCATTGACCAACTAGGAAGAGGACTCTGGTAAAGAAATGCCATGAACTGAACTGGAAGACACAGATTGGGCTAGCAAATAGCCAAACCCTTTAGTAGCACTAGAGCTAAAGGGAAACCTTACCTAATGGAACAAAAATCCCAAAGGCATCAAATTGGGATTTATTGATGGTAATGCAAGCATTAGCATCTCCAAAGAGCATCTTCACGGACTGTAGAAAATTGGGACCAAAACTAAGAGCCTAGAGCATAGCCAAAATGAAAGGCCATTTAATCTAGTCATAGGCTTTTGCAAAATCTATTTTCAAAAAAATAGCCAACTGCTTGGACTTGTGAGCCCATTCCATATCTTCCTAGACAAAAAAGATGTCAAGAATATATTTGGACTTGATAAAGCCTATTTTCTTAGGCCATACAATTAAAGGCAAGAGGTGGCAAATTTTAAGAGAAATTGCTTTGGCAATAATCTTATATGACAATTCAGAAGGGTAATGGGCTGCCAATTGCAAATATCCTCAAGATCTTTAGCTTTAGGTATGAATTTAATGTTTCCTTTGTTGATAATAGCTCCTAGGCTTTTAGAATGATAGGCTTCAAGATAAACTTTGTGTAGATCGGGACCAATACTCTCCCAGAGGTGTTTGTAAAATTCACAAGGAAACCCATCACACCTAGCGGACTTATCATCTGCCATGCAGAAAACCACCTCTTTAAGGTCTCAAAGGGTAAGAAGTTTCTCATAGAAAGCACATTGCTCAACTACTAGGCAGTTTGGAGTAATAGAAATACACTTTCTAAGAGCTTCCTCCTGAGAAACCAAATTTCCCTACTAAGAAAAAACATTCTCATAGTGATGAACAAATGCTTGTAGGATGTCAAGGAGATTGGAGAGAATAGAAGTGCCCTGTTTGATTTTTTTAATCCCAAAATTGGTATGACGGGCTCGAAGAGCTTGAAAAAACTCCTTTGAAACTTTGTCACCAACCTCCAACCAATGGAGGTGAGCTTTGATTTGGGCTCCTCAAGTGACATAATTATCCACAACCTATTTGTCATGGCAAATTTTGGCAAGTTGAATTTGCAAATCAACATCAAAAGGATCAAGGGTGAGAGCCTCAGAAGCTTTTTTTAGCATAGAAGTAGTGGATTCATAAGACTGCCTTCTAAAAACTACCAACTTTCATCCCTAGATGCATAGAAAATGAGCAGTTTTGGTAATGGCATCATTCCACCACTAAATCCACCCTATCTGGGAATGCAAACATGGCTCCAGATTCTAGACATGTAGGATATGAGCAATAGTGGAAGCATGCATCAACACAAATGTGTTGAGGAAGAGTTGTGACTTGACAACTCTTTGGATAGCTATTTTCCATGAAATGAAAAAATTAATGGGGTCATGGTTAGATAATGTCACATCTGGCAAGGGAACGATAGGTAAATCCTGATACTCAAAAAAGGAGTAAAAAGATTGTGGAGTAATCATGGCAGGATCAAAACATTTTAAAATGTGGTCAGAGATGGCTCAAAAGTAGGACCAAGTGTGCCAAACCCCACTATGATGGTAGCAATTAGTATTGGGATCAAAAAGGCCCAATTTATTGCACATGTAGTACCAGGCTTCCTTTTCCCTAACTGTCCAGCAAAAAGGTAGAATGTCATCTTTATCAGAGGCCAAGTCAAACATATTGAAGTCACCACACATAATCCAAGTAGCTGGAGGCAAGTTCTTAGACAACCAACCCCACTATTGAGATCTTTCTATAGCATCATTGGGAGCATAAACATTAGTGACTCCAAAAGAATGATTGTTAATGGAAAGCAAAGGCCAAATGATTCTGTACATGGGGTCAGAATCATGAGAAATAATAGTAGAATGAAGATGAGGTGACAAGAAAGTAACTACACCACCTCTGCCAGCATCATGTTGAGAGGAAAACATAATGCCATCTGGCCAAATGATGTGGCATACAGATGAGAGCATGAAACCAGAGATCTTAACTTCTTTCATACAGAGAAAATATAAATTTCCAAGTCTATGATGGGTATCCCTGACATTGTATTTTCTGGAGAAGTCTAAAAGACCTCGCACATTCCATGATAAAAAAATTCATGAAAATTCTTCCATGTCTTCCTTGTCCTCAAGAGAGGAGTAACTATTCTACAAGAAAGTAGAAATTGGGTTAAAGCCAGAAGGAAAATCCTCTGGACTGATGGCCCATCATTTCTCCTCTAGTTTCTCAGCACGTTCAAGAGGACTGTAAGAATGCCGCACATTATAAGTCACTATAGAAGAAGTAGTAAGAAGGGTACAAATCACAACCGAGGTGTTAGCCCTAGTGGTTGCTTTCATCCTCTATGAAACACTAGGGTTTGAAATGTGGGAAACACCAGGGTTTGGTTCTAAAAAAATCACTTATGTCCCTAAACTAGTTGGGGTTTGCACTCTTGTGGAGATAGGAGGAACCAATACGATAGTCATATATGATTGTTCAGGAGCCAAGGGATCCTTGCCCTTGCACCCAACAATAGTCCATTCTTTTTTTTTTCCTTCAACTAGTTTGGCAGGAACCTCTTTAGGCAAGGGTTTAACCCTAGGCACAACCAAAGGGCAATCCCTAATCTTGGGCTCTGCTAACTGGCACCTATAGTAGGTGTTAGGAAGGTTCAAATAAAGCACCTTCTGAGAGAAGGTTTAAGCCCCAACTTGTATTTCTATAGAATACTTAAGATCCTTGGAAAGATCCACCTCAATGCAAATGCATTTTTGAGGGCAAGCATTGAAAATTTTCTCATGTTCCTTTGTGATAAATTTACCAAGAGTATTGGAAATGGACTCAATAAAAGGTCAACATGGCAAGGGTAAACCTAGAAACCCTACCCACATAGGAACCCTAAGCTTTTTGTCGTCAGAGATAGTGAAGTCTCTTGACCATCTTTGAAAAACAAGTAGGGAAGAATGCACAAACCAAGGACCATTGCTAAAAACCACGTCTTCCTACAATGGGTTGGCAAAGTGAAATAAAAAAAAACCTTTGGTAAGGTTTTGCACAGTGTCAAGGCAGACTCCATGAGGAGTCTAGCTCTTGTTAACCCATTCTCAGAGCATAACTTCAGGAGGAGTCCTACCCACAAAATACCCTATTAAGGTATGTTGTTCTAACCAATCACAAGTAGCATCAAATTCTTGCAAAGGAAGGATAATATCAAGATTACCTCATGAAAAACCTTTGACATGAAATTGTGAGGAGGTTTGTTCAATGGAGGTGCCATGGCTTTTCGAAGTAGCAACGTGAACACTAGTATCAACAACTAGGTCACCACTGGTTGGGACCATTATAAACTAGCCTAAAAACTCCCACAGTAAATGCGGTATGACAAGTGGAAACAATACAAGGGAAGCTTAGATAGAGAGCTGTATGCAAGAAAACTCAAAGATCACATGAAACCCTAGCAGAGTGAAAAACCCAGTAGAGTCATTTTGTTATTGTTCAATCAAACATTCATTGAGCCCTTTGACTAACACAACAATTAGGACTACCATTGATACTGGATGCATGGTATGTTTCTTTCTCTATGTGGTCATGAGGAAGAATTATGAATATACACAATTGTATATCTTGCATTATAATGTTCTTCACCCAAACCCCCAAAACAAAACAATTTTTCCAATAAGATCACTTTGGAAACAAGAGTTGTATTACAACATGAGTCTTGCCTTATGCAAAACCTATAATTTACAAATATTGGAAGTATGGTGGGTCTCACCTCTCAACTAAAATAGTGGTAAAAATTTTAATCATGCTCATAAATAATGAATATTACTATCAAAATTTAGTTTTTGACTCAAACTCATTAACCCATGTTTGATGAAGTATAATATAGTTAATTTTTTGTGAATGGGATAACAAGCCAAGTGGGCTTAACCATTGAAAAAAATTCTTGAGTTGGAGTGGTACTACGATTGTGACCTTTGAAGAAGGCCCAATGCTACACCTCTCCTAGAATCGTCTATATGCAAAATGAGTGCTAACTGTCAATGTTGTAATTTGACTATGGAGGGGAATGCTTATGGAGGCATCAAATTGGTGCATGACATGATATTTTACTACATTTAATAATTAAATTAGAATCCAAAACATAATTAATCTTTCAAATTGTAAATATTTTTTAATACAATGACTAGCAAGGGTAATATTGCAACAAAAAAATGAATTATGTATAATATGTATCACAATAATACTTTTCTTTGAATATTTAATATAATATAAATATTTAATAAATTTTATTTATAAATTTTTGAATGTAAATATATTATCTTTAAATTGTTTAGTACAATTTTATATATCATATTTACTAAAAAAAAGTGCAAGTGTCAGGAGTAAGAGCCAATGCTTGATTTGCACAATATTATAAAACTAGCAATCACACTCTCCTATGCAATGGAGAAAGTCAAATAAGAATTATTTTTTAGATAATGTAAATATAAGTAATTACTTCACAATTTTTTTAAAAAAAACTAATTTTTGAATTAACAAAAATATACATAAATTTATTTTCCTTCTTAAAATTATAGTGAATTGATTAGAATAAAAGATTGAAATAGTGAACAAATTGCTTATGTTATCCCTAATCAATGAGCATAAAATACATTTCAATTTTTAATGATTCTTTTTTAATCTTTGTAATAATGGAGGAATTATTTTTATTTTTGATACTTCTTATTTTTATGTTTCAAAATAAATGACCATAATTTATTATGTATACGATTGTTGCACATTCCATCATACTAATTATATATTACTATGAGAATTTGGTATAGCTGTGATACCATGTAAGAATTTGTCTAAGGCAATAATTCAACACCAAGATCAAGAAGCTCAATAGATAGAACAAGAGAGACAAATGATGATCAAATGAGAATGGATATTAGATAATTGGATAAATGAGCTATACCAAATTCTTACATGGTATCAGAGCTATAGGAGTTTCATTACATAGCCATTAGAGAGATTTTATTTTTACAGGTCAAGATTGGAGCTTGTTGGTGCAAATCAGATATTGGTATCACATTCAGAAGGTCAAAAAACACATAAATCAACTTTTGTTTCATCAAAATCGGACATCTAAGGTGAAATCTAGAGTCATTTGATTTTTGGAGGTGTGACGACAGCGATTCAAGAAAAATAATTATGAAAGTGATTTTCAAACAATGATATCTCCCTCATACGAACTCCTTTTTTTGAGCATTTTTTTTTTGTTTTGGGGTAGAATTTCATGATCTACACATTGCTAAAGGTTGTTTGAGATCTCTATTCCTAAATTTTTTTGCAAATTGCAAATCCCAATTTTTGCAACTTCTAAGGCTTAGTTTGGGCTTATTTGGACACATATTCAGGTGCTATTTTTTTTGAGAGTGCATAATTTTTTGTCTACTTTCTAGATTTGGTATCAGTTTGGAGTAATTTTGAGTAGATATAGTACTTTCAAATTTTGGTCACATTTTGGCCTATTGGCACTTGTAAATAACTAGATCCTTGAGAGGTCTTTTGTTTTATCTTGTTGAGTTTGATATAGCTTCATATTTGTTGTTGTAAATAGAAAAATTAGAAGTCCACTTAAGCCCTAAATTGGCAAGTGGTCATTGTAATCGCACTAAATATAAAGTGTCAAATCATGCATTAGGGAGGGTTTCTTTGATTTTTTTTTGCATTTTGGGGGTGCATACATTATTTGATCTCATGGACTCATGTCAAAAGTTTCACTTTGGTTTAAGATTCAAATTGACAAAAAGGAACTATCAGAAATGAAGTGCTTTGATGATTGATCATCTAAGAGAACATAAGGAAGTGTTTCCTTATCTATATTCAAAGATATTTCCACCTAATACTAATTGGGGACATCTTTCTCTTCTTCTTCACTTTATGTATAATAGTATGAGTGAGGAATCTTTTGCTCCTCTTAGTAAGGCAAGTAGTCCTCATGACGTTTGGATGTGTCTTTGGGAAGCATATGGAGATCTACGAGTCCCTCCATTACCAGAGGACATTCTACCTCTAGTCACTCCAGTTGTGGTACCTACAACTCTAGTTGAGATCATACCTCCTAATGCTCTTGTTGCTTCTATTGATCCAATTCTAGCAACAGATGCTCATGATTTAGTGCAGCAGGAAACACCATGTCTTCCTATTTCAGCTTCATGGGATGACTTCCTTCAGAACATTGTAGTGTTGTTTGTGGAGTCTTACATTGAAGATGTGGGAGACATTATTTATGGAATCCATCTTCTCTTTATTGAGGAGAATTCTTCTTCACTTTTTGTGAGGGAACACTCTAACCCTCAACCACTTGATCTTTCTTTTGAGACTAACATGATTGTGGACACTTCTTTTTAGCAGTTGGAGGAGGACTCTTTTACTTCAAAGGAGACATATCAGTCTTTGGAGATTGTATTCCAATTTCCTCAGACATCATATCTTTTGAGTATTCTTCCTACTAGTTGGGGAGCATTCTCTACTATACCTATGGCACCACTTCTTCCTATAAGGAGGAACATCATTCAGTTTTCATGGTGCAGCTTCTTACGCCATCAAGGATCTTCTTTCATGGGTGTGGATTCATCATTGAGGGAAAGCTACATTTCTTCTCTTCCCATATCTTCCTCTAAGGATGATTCCTTATCTTTGGAGGTTGATTCATTTTCATACATGGACATATTACCTTGTTTTCCACCTTCTTTTCGGCATCCACTAGATTGGCTTGTGGCATCTATATTCATAAAGGACTTGTCAACATATGCATAGACTTCAGAGGCATCATCCATAGCATACTACATATGAATTCCTCATCCATCTTCCAATTCAAAATAGGAAGTATACTTGCCCCTATACTTGGTTTATCTTCTTCCTAAAGGGAGAAATGTTGTTTGTAGGCATTGGATACTTTTTTGTCTTTATAACATCCTTGGAAGAGATTATTCCATATTGACGGATACCATCATGTATTTTTTCTTATCGGAGATGTATGCTTGTACATGCATGATGTATGTCATTTTAGGGGGTCTTGATTACTCCATCCTTGCATGCATCTTGTATTTCTTCATCTCTCTTTTTAGAGGAGGTTTTTTCCATGAGGTTTTCCATCTTTCTCCATTTTCAAAGAGATTGCATTGCATAGCATTGTATGTAGAGCATTACATTTGTACATGGGTACCTAACATGTGTTAAAAATGCTCTAGAATAATTGAGTAGGGGGGTGAATCAATTATTCAAGGTCCAAAAGTCCTAATAAAACTTTTTCACCAAGTATAGTGAGCCCATTTAACTAATCATGCATCCAAGCTAAACATTCTACTTAGCAAGTTATAGAAAATCAACATGTAGGAATTAAAGATGAAAGATCAACACATAACATAGTGATTTATGTGGAAACCCAATTTGGCAAAATCACCAATAACATGCTACTCAATTCTCACTCTTCTGAAGTGATGCCCTGTGAAAGGCCTGCCTTATTAAAAGCTACAACACACTGTTAAATGTGACTTGGTTAAAGGATTTCAACTACCCTATTAGAAGTGGGCCTAATTAGAGGACTTTAGAACATTCACTTGGAATGTCATCCTATTAAAGGATTTACAAATGGTTGTTAAACCAAACTAAGTCCATAGGATTTTACCCTAGTTGATACAATTGTTAGAGAGTAAGAATAAGGGCTTTTGATCTGATACAACTCACAACATAACTTGTAGATTTCAAATCTCTATTTAGCTCTCAAATTTTCTTGGCTTTCAGTCTCTGCAGCTCTGACGACTTTTCCTCCTTTCAAGCTTCGCCTCCTTGATTCTTCATGCTCGATGTACTAGTGGAATCTCCTATATGGCTACTTATTGAAGCAGAGTCTTTGTGCTCTATTCTTCCTTCTCGATGCCTTTACCTTGACATCCAACGAACCACTTAGCAATAACTCTTGATTCTTGACCTATAACTCCTTAAATAGAAGTCTAGAACACTTTTCCCACTCTAATCTTCCTGCTTTTAATTTTAGTTTGAATGGATTAGGTAAGATTCAATGAATCTACCCCTTATGTTGTTACTTCCAGAAAAATCATGAAGAATCCTCCTATATTCACCCAAAAATGGTTTACCTAAAATTTTGTGCCACCAGCTCATCATCCTTATCCTCCATCTAGTTCACAAAATTCAAGGTAACAAACTTGTCAGCTCAGATCTGGCAAATCTTTGACTTTTAAAATGAAGCAACTTAGCACTATTGAAATTCTTATGCTTAGCACATATTGTGTTACTCAGCACCAACTATGTTTTACTGATGCTTGGCACCTACTATGGATTCACTTGGAATCAACTAAGTTTTTACTAATGCTCAACACCTATTACGTGCTCGGCACTTGAACTTTCTCAGCTCCTTCTGTTTCACTTGACACACACTAGATTTTGCATTTTCTCAGCACTTACTGATAATCTGCTCGGTATGAACTAGCTTGTACGGCACCCACTAATGAACTTAGTCAAGCTTTGTAGACAACTTTGTTACAACTTATTCTTCCAGAGTTTCTAAGTGTACCCAACCTCAGTATCTTCAAGGATATTGTCAATACATCATTTTATCATTGTCTTAACTGATCCTTGTTCTTCATTAAAAAACCATAACTCAACCTTTCCCTTAGGTGCTTTTGTTACATCTTATTGTTTAAATCCTCTTCAACAATCAACTAAGTGATAGTACTTGGATCTTATAAGAAATTGTTATTCCAAAAAATAGTAGGTTCGACATCAGTGACAAAATAATGATTGAAAACATTCTTTATCAACAATCTCCCTCTTTGCAAACAATCTATCTTCTTCAATAATGATCTTTTCAATCAGATCTCAACAACATGGCCTAATAGCTGGGACCCACATTGCATCTTGCATTTAACTTTGTGAGCTTAAGTGCATTCCCCTAAGTTGCACTTAAGGGAGGGTGTTAGTGTAAATAATTAATTATTATTATACTTTACTTAAGTTTACTTTGGATAATGCATTTTTATATTAGTTATCATGTAGACACTTAGGAATATGCATAGACATATGAGTTGTCTTGTTGACAACATAGGAGTTAGCCACTTATTAGAGCACATGGTGTCTACAACATCTCTTTATGAGATACACCTATGTAAACTTATCCTCTCATCATCGCACAAACTCCTGTGCTCAATGGAGGATAATCCACTCTTGGTGGACATGTGCTTAGTTGTGATGTTTATCTCTTTGTTGAACCCTAGTCATTCTAGTTGCCTTTATATACAAGGCACTTCTAGTGTGTATTCATCTCATATCTAATTATTTGATATCCATAATCATTTGATCATCATTAGTCTCTTGTGTGCTATCTATTGAGCTTCATGATCTTTGTGTTGAATTATTGCCTTAGGCAAATTCTTTCATGGTATCAGAGCTATACCAAATTCTTACAATTACACATTGGGAAAAAATAATATCACCATACAAAGAGAGAAAGAAATTAAAATATGAAAATGTTTATCTACAATAAAAATAAATTAATAACTAGTTAAAATATAAAGATAATATCTAATGAAACTATTATGTGATATATATATATATATATATTGACAAATACTAATAAGTTATAATTTAAATTTAAATTAAAAAATTAAATATATTATTAATTAGTTAATTTAATTTAAAATATATAAATATAAATATCAAATAAAATATAACATAACTTTATAATTATGATATTCTTATTTACATTAATTTATATATTTAATTATAAATAAAATATTAATAAAATAGAATTTATAATATAAAATAGATAAATATTTAATCCAAATTTAAAAGAGACCTAGTTTATTATATTAATATAATAAAAATAAATAAATAATAGTAATAATTTAATCAAATAATATTAATCCTCTCAAACTTTAAAATTTCTAATGGAGGGCATGATAGTCCTTCAAAATTGTCGTTAGTGATGGAGAAAACCACTTATTATTTAATGATGGCATTTAAAAACATTAACATTGAACAAATATTTTGTTATATTTGTTTTTTATTGACTCTAGAAAAATTACTAATTTTTAAAATGGAAAAAAAAAAAAAAAAAAAAAACCAGCAAAATTATAAAGGACCAATTACAAAAAAGATAATATCCTCAAAAAATTTGAAAATAAAAATAAATACACCATACACTTTAGAAACTTTGGTTAGTATTTCCTAAACACACATTTTGATGCAAATTAATGTGCAAAAGTTCACGTGAAAACAATAGTCTCTACCTTTAAAGGCAGGACTGACAAGAAATTATTCACCCCAACACAAAGATGATTATTGCATGCTTTAATGAAGGTTCATATGACATTAAAAACCACCTCTCTTTTTCAATTTTTTTTTCTCGTGTAATGTGATAACATTTCCTTCACATAATGAAAATAAAAGATAACAAATTTGAGCCCTAGTTACAAGGAACTAATTAACTTTTATGATCTTTAGTAATGCTTGAATCAAAGGGTAAGTGCTTAGTATTTGTTTGGACAAATGAGTTTAATACTATATTCATACATTTATGACTGTGTCACCGTTGTGGCTAATCCAAGCCTTAATTTAGATATGAAAAATCTTGATACATGAATTAATAATACTAAAATAGAATGACCATGATTCATACATTTTAGCTTATATGAATAAATTAAATATTATGACTACAAAATTTGTATTTAAAGTGCACACATTGGACAAGGAAACTCTATTTGATCATGCATATTTTTGTTATTCAATTATTAATAGAAAATAAAATAAAATATTATTTTATATTTTCAATTAATCATTAATCATTAAATACATCACAAGTGTAATCTAATCACTACATTACAATATGTAACTTAGATACAAATGATGCAAGTTGATTGCCAATACTTGCAACATAGTTGAAGTAGTTACAAGTTCCAAAGTACTGGAGACTGTCCTTCACTGTAATGCCCCACCAAGAACCCAAAAGAAATTTACCTATAATGTCACTAAGTTTGCTAAAAAAAAATTGAAAGATTAAAACAAGAAGAGAAAACATAGCGAAAGCAATAACTCACATACATATATAAGCAATACATTAACAATTACATCGCTTAAGGATTCCATGACGTTGAATCACATAAATAAGTTTTATTAAGATTAAATTTGATACATAAAGAAACCCACATCATATGATAACCATAAGTACAAAATCAAATGAAATAATATACAACTACAGAAGATGTCACATGGCATAACCAAAATACATAATCATGAAACTCTATACAAGTCATAGGGTATGAAATATTAAAAGATTATACATCAAGATAAGATACAACATGTCACAGGATCTTAAATAAGAAAAGTACAATAAATTAGAATATGACCATAGAACATAATCACAAGATTAGAAGAATAGAATAATTGTACAAGGTACATCCAGTATCAACATCCAATTGTTAGATCTCAATGGTATAAGAAACAATACAACCTGGCCTCATCGAACCTAAATGGCCATCTCCTATTGTGCTGAGAGAATCTCAAGTCCCAAATGGATAACAATCCAAAAGTCATAAAAATAATCTAGGTCCAAGAATCATGATCTAGAAATCTATCTCAAAGGTACCAAGTATACAAGTGACTTCTAATCCCAGAGGCAATAAAGACACATAGGAAACCTAATATGCATGTGGGAAAGCATCATCACATGATTCAACTCTAAGGTTACCCTGGCAATCTCTCTAGACCAACTCCCTAGTGACTCTATGTGGTATCACTATGCTTTCTTACAGACAAGGCATACTAACGAGCCAAGGTCGCAACCAAGCATCCTCTCTACTCTCATCCTAGCCTATACTAGCACTCGAGGCATGAGCGAGGTAAAACACTGACTCTTATTAATTCATTTTAACCCATTTCATGAAATATTATCACTTATTAATACAACTTACAATGGGTTACCTAGGTAGCTTGTTTAGAGCTCTGACCTCCATTGCAAGCCACTTCTCAGCATACAAATAGATAAACTACCCTAATCTCAATGAAATATATCTCATTAAATCATAATATTCACCTTAGTCCTATTCAAGCAACTAGAAAGCACCAATAGATAACTCACAATATTCACCTCAATCCCATATAAGTAATTGTAAAGCACTAATAGATTAATCACAATATTCACCTTAGTCCTATACAAGCAACTAAAAAGTACTAATAGATAACTGGTCAAAACCTATAGGTTACACCAAGAAAATCACACTATTCACCTCAGTCCTATACAAGTAAGTGAAAAGCACCAATAGATAACTAATTGAAAACCTCAAAGGTTACACTAAGAAAATCACAGTATATGAGCTTACAAAATAGAACTCGATCTCATCACAAAAACATGTGAATATAGCACATTAGTTGGGAATGAAATCATCAGGACAAAACAACATCACAAAAACTATTGGAAACATATATGATAGGCTAAGCTACTAAGAGGGGAGGGGTGAATTAGTAACCAATAAAACTTAATCCTTTATTACCAATTAATCCTTCATGTGTATTCAAATCTAGTTCCATGCATAAGAAACTGAAAGCATTAAAACATTTGTAACACTTTGACAAACAATATGGTGACCTAGAAACCTTCCAAATAGAAAGTAAAACTGGGGTGGGGATGATACCCACAAGCTTTAGTATTGCAATATAAAGTTGACATGTTAAGGCTTACAATAATCACTTATGACGATTTGCCTTATTAGGAGCAATAAGGACTGCTAAGTCCACCTTGTAAAAGGATTTACAAACATACAATAAAGTATGCACTCAATAAAGAGATTTACAAAAGATTGTTAAGTCTACCTTGTGAAAGGATTTTACTGATCCACCTATTAGGATGAAATAGTGGTTGATCTTCAATCCGCAACTTGGTTTCCTAAATGAGATTCTTTTGTAATGATCACCTTCCTATGATAGATAAGTCTTTGTTGCTCCTTATACCATTGTAGCCTTTTTATTTTGCACTTCTGCTCTTCTCTACTAGTTACATTGCATACATAATTCTTATTGGATGTGATACAATACATTACGTATATATCAATCCAATTTATAAATTAAAAAAGTCAGCTACAATAAAAGTTTACACAAAATACACAAAGTCGGCCCAACTGCAAGAACTCAGGTTCTGAGGACTAATTTGATGAGGTTTTGATACTCGACATCCACTGTCAATGCTTAGCATCATCATGCATTTGGTAGGCGTAGAAGCTCAGTCCATACTGATCACTTCCTACTAGTTTGAACTTGGTCTACATTAGTGACTTAGTGAATACTGCAAAACTTGGCATATAAACTAAATCACTTGATTCAGACTGCATAGCTTGGTCAATGTTATCAAAACAAGCTCGGTATAAACTGAATCACTTGGTTAACATTGAGTGGCTTGGTCAACACTAGATTCTCATCACTATATCTACAAACTCAATAAGCATTGCACAACTCGGTTTGCACTGAGGAACTCGGTAAACACTAAGAAGCTTGATTTACATTATTGATCACCATCATGGTAGAAACTGCTTGGCACAAACTGAATACTAGTCCTTGAACTTGGTAGCAACTATAGAACTCAGTAAAGCCTGAAATGCTTGGTTAATATTGTTAACCATACAATAAGCTTGGTAGATACTATCTATCTAAATAAGTGTGTGTTACTAATAACAAACATGATTGTAATGTCAACAATCTCCCCCTTTGGCATTAGTGACAAAAATAAAACACTTATCAGTAAAAACTAAATTATCAAAAAGTTCAAGAACACCTTTTATTCTCCATCTTGTGCCTTCAACTTGGTAGAGTACTCCTTTTTTGAGATTTTTCAAAAATTCTTTTCTAAGAGATATTTCTCTGAGTATATCTACATATATAATATGATAATGCTCCCCCATACATATATATACAATATACTTTACATTTTTTCACGTCTTATATTATATCTTCTCCCCATTTTTGACATTAATGCCAAAGATGTATGCTATATACTATATAGTAATGCCAAAATGTGACAAGAAATCTGAATATACCTTTAGAATCAGTGCCATTGTATTGTTCCAATTTTCTTGCAACACCTTGCATGTGTGCAATGCAACTTGAACTTGTGCTGAAATTTCTATCATGTGGTCTGCAATAGAGAAGTTGTTATCATGGATGAGCATTTAAGCATGTGCAATATGTTTATGCAATGCATCCATGTTTGGGAGAATCATGCCCTGTATGTCTACCAGTGTAGCTCTTATCTTGGCTTCTTCTCTTAGTAATTCTACTTGCATATTAGTTAAGAATTTGATCTTTGTATAGTGGGCAGAGTTGTAACTCGATTCAAGTTGCAACTGTTGTGCACTTGCCTTTAGATCTTCATCAATCTTAGAAAGTTTATCTTTAATTTCCTTGTTGAAATTTGAAGTATCACAAAGTTTACCAAATAATGAAGTCACATTTTTGCAAGAGGTCTCCAATAAGCCTAGAATAGTAGACAAGTCTATTTGATGAATTGCAATCTTTTGATCAATAAGCTCCAAAAATTTATTCTCAAATTTCTTCTCTGCTCTCTACAACAATTTCTCCTATCCATTCAAATCTTTGTTTAATTTTTGGACTACCTCTGCTAACTAAGCCAAAATTGATTGAGAAGTGTCAACCTCTATGCTGAGTGCTTCTGCTAGAATATTCTTTGCATCTTCAATCACTTGAAATTCTTTATTCCTTTCTTCTCTAAGCCTCTACTGCTTAGCTTTCTTCTAAAGTAGCTCTCCAAATATATGCATCTAATCAGGATTAAGATTGGAGATATCCCAACATGGAATAACAATCTCCTCATCAAGATTAATTTCTTCTTCCTTCTCTTTGCCTTTAATCAAAAATTTTGTACTCGGTTGAGGGTTGGTCTCAACTGTCCTTGCACTTATTAATTGTATGCTAGGAATGGAAACAATAGTAGAAATAGTAGGACTGGTAGAAAAAGTAGATACTGCACTTATTGAAGGAATACCTTATGTAACCAAAACTGATGGAGGAGGAAGTGTTGACTTCTTGGTAGATGAAGTGCTTGTCACTTCGGTCAATGAAATACTGAGCTGAACAGGTGCAAAAATTGATTAAGTGCTTACACTTGCAATGTGTGACACAATCAATTTTGTAGTAGCTTTCTCTAAGCTTGATGTTTTCAATGCTTCACTTGAAGAATGAGGAGGTGAGGCTATGACCATTGTTGCAGTCTTCTCTGGGTCGATCTCCTCAATGTTCTTATCTTGAGGTAGATCTTCCTCAATAGCTTCCTGTTCCTATTCCTCATCATCTATATTGTCATTATTTATTTCCTCTTCATCATTATTTCCTTCTTCTTCCTTGTCATCATCATCACCATCATCATCCTTGTCACTGACATTAACAAAAAAATCACACTTCTTATGAAGATTATAGATGTTTTTCCATGTGTTGGTAGCATTCTTCACTACATGTTCATTTGTCATTGATTAATAGCAGAAAAGTGTTAAATTTCAAGGTAAGTTTCTCTTGATTCTTCTTGATGGACTCATTAACTTCTTTGTTACTCAATCTCGGCATGAGTTGCCTCAGGATCTGCTCATATACATCTTTTGCAGTTTTCTTGGCTTGTTCCCATCTTGGCTCAACTTTCTCCATCAATTCACTCGAAATCTACTGAACAAGGTGATCTAGAGAATATTTCCACTTGCCCATATTAGACATAACCATGTCTTCAATTTTCTTCTACTCCTTTGTAGTTCTTATTTCATACCTTAGTGATTTCAAATGTGCCATACCAACTCTAGTGTCAATTTCCTTCAACTTTTCTTGGAATGAATGTGGTGTCCTTTTGAAGATTATATCTCCTCCTTCTTTCTTCCTAGATGCCCTCCTTGTTAATACTACAGTAGATGGTTTTGTAGGTTTGTTCATAATAAGCTTACCTTTCTTCTTTACTAGCTCTTCTTCCTCTCACTTCTCTTTATCTTCTGCAGCATCTTCCTCAATGTCATCACCTTTGCCTTCAGTCAACAAAAGAGTGGAGCTATTTTCAATTTTTCAATCCTCTTCTTTCCTTTGTTGACCACCTGAGGGATTTTTATTTCAATTAATATTCTTGCCTTTGCTTCATCATAGGTGCCAAAGTATGTATCTTTTGGGTTAACAGGCTCATTTAACAGTGCTTCGATAATGTCCTTGGTTTCATCTATGTTAATCTCATAACCTAGAGGCTTGACCCATAGAATTCTTGGTCTAACTACTTGTATATACACTTTATCACTATCAACCATGAAAAAAAATCATCTTTCCAGTCATCAACAAGTTTCTTAGGTATCCTAAATCTATTATTCATCTTGTCCTTGAATGCATCAAAGTAGTTATCCATAATACTAACACAGTTTTCTCCCATTTTGATATATATTCATTAATTTGATAAAGAATAAGTACATCCTTCCTCCATATGATTGTATCTTTAGATGGGAAAAAATTGCATACATAGAAAAATAGACAAGTTAAGAGCAAACCAAACTTACAAGAATTGGTCTTTGAGGTTCTTATGCTCTCCATGTTTTTTTGAACTGATTCAACACCAACTCGAAAAGTTCAAATGATATATTATTCTTGACCACTTTGTATGTGAGATCCATAGCTTCACATGATACACTATTGAGTCTACTCAAGCTATATATCTTATGTGCAATGATATGTATCCTAAACTTCAATTCCATACCTATAACACATCTAATCTTCATTCTCCTTCCATCCCACTCAACAAGGGTTTTCTTTTCTAGCTCAACCCAACTTTGGGTTTTAGTCATTTTAGCCTTTGCCAACATTGGAAGCCCTATGATCCTATGAATCATTTTTTTCATTATCACAATAGGTTGCTCCAACCATAACTGACCATTATGCACACGACTGAGAATAAATCTCATCCATTTAATCTAAAAATCTTGTGGCATGTGCAGAAGGTGAATCAAACCCTTTGCTTCAAGGTGTTGATGCTTCATTTTTAACACACCATTCTTACACAATTCTCTCAAGGGTTCATCCATTTCTAAGGTTCCAATATCTTGAATATCACATCAAAAATATGAATGAATATCATTAATCAATATTACCTTGGATGGAATTTGTGATTATAGTCCACTTGGATTAAGGATTTTCATGATAGCCAGACTTAGCTTGAAGTCTAGTGCCTTCCATTCCATGCCTCGAACTAACATCTCTAACCCTTTCTTAATCTTGTTGCTAAAGGATGCCATTTTCTCGGTAGGGTTTGCAAAGACATGGAAATCTTCAATAGTAATTCACAAAAAATGCTCGGATGCACTAAAATATCTCTACACAGATAGCTCTTGAAAATTTGTGGTGACAAAGTAATTTGATTTTGCCTTTTTATCAAATTTTTCTTTTTGATCTCCATAAATGCCTGGTACAATTATTCATTCAAATGAAAAACTATCTTCTACTCGATCTACATTGAATGCTCAGTAGGAACATCCATGACTCAGTTTTCACACAATAACGAGTTATGCCCAACCTTGCTCAGTAGGGTCTTGCAACCTGACCTCTCTCGATAAGGTTTGCAACCTGACCTCACTTGGTAATGACTAGAATCTTCTCGAATTCTCGATGATCCCTTTGCATCTTGAATGTTGATATGGATCTTTCATTCTGCTAACTAGAATTGATGTGAGATGTCTTCTTCAGAATCCTAGTTCTAGTTCTCCTTGCAAGAGATCAAGTGGAAATTCATGAGTCACCCAATTCTTGAGTGACATGTTCTTCATTGCTCAGACTTGCATTTTTAGAAGATTTTGGAATCCATTACTGTCTCATCTGCTTCTTGATGTTATTGGCCTTGGATTTCTTTTTATCTTCAATTCTTCTAGTATTCATATAGTTCTTGGCAAGATGGCCAAGTTCTGTACAAATAAAACATCTTTTGGTGGTGTCTCTTGTCCTCATGTGATGTTTTACACAATTCATTCCAATGTGTCCAAATTCTCCATAGTAATGACATCTACACCAAGTGTTATAGTCCCAACCAAATATAGCTTTTACAATTAGTTCTGTTGGGTTCAATATCTTAGTTTTTCATTCTAAGGATTTGTGACCATGCTTCTTGCATTTGTGACATTTTCCTTCAAACATAGGTTTCTCTTTCCATTCATTAGCACTACGACCATGCTGATTGTAATTATAGCATTTTCCATTAAATTTAGCTTTGCCATTTCTCCAACATTTATTTGATGTATGACCTATCTTACCATCGTGACTGCAAGTAGGTCTTTGATTCTTTTGAGCTCCTTGCTTAGATGATTCACCTTCTTTTGTATATCCAATTCCTTCTTTTCTCTTTTGTCTGTATTGGATTTGCTCATTTTGTTGATCCATGTCTTCTAGAGATTTCATCATCCTCTCATTGGTTTGCCTTTCAGTGTTTAGATCATTCTGCAATCTTTCATTTTCTGATCTTGAATTTATGGTTTCTTCATTTACATTCATAAGTTTATCAATGAAGTCTGCTTGCTGAAGGGATAGATGCCAAATTTCATTGTTTTTTCCTTCTATCTCTTCTTTTGTATTATTTTTCTCCTTCATGAGTTCACACAATCTTACTTACTAAATTTTTTGCTCTTTTTTAAGCTTTCTTACTTCTTCTTGAAGTGTACTATTCTTTTCTAATAGTTCTTTGATTGCCTCATTAGCCTCATCTAAATTGCTTTCTGAATGGATGTCTTCAATTCTTTCTTCAATGTAGAGTGTGTCATTCATCTAGATTGCAAGATCTTTTCTTCTTTTCAAGGATTGAGAGATTTGCTCTTTTTCTTTCTTGAGTTTTCCAATAGCCAATTCTAAATCCAAGTTTTCATTGTCAATAGCCTTGTCAAGTTTGAATACCTCTATAGCCTCTGATCTTTGCTCAAGTTGTTAAACTTTTCTCTGAGAACCACAAAGCTCTAATACCAATTGTTGGAAATATATATATATATATATATATATATATGATAGGATAAGTTACTGAGAGGGGAGGGGTGAATCAATAACTAATAAAACTTAATCTTTTATTACTAATTAATCCTTCATATGTATTTAGATCTAATTCCATGCATAAAAAACTAAAAGCATTAAAACATTCATAACACTTTGACAAACAATATAGTGACCCAAAAACCTTCCAAATAGAAAGTAATACTAGGGTGGGGATGATACCCACAAGCTTTAGTACTATAGTTAAGGCTTACAATGATCACTTATGATGATCTGCCCTATTAGGAGCAATAAGGACTACTAGGTCCACCTTGCAAAAGGATTTACAAACATACAATAAAGTATGCACTCAGTAAAGAGATTTACGAAAGACTATTAAGTCTACTTTGTGAAAGGATTTAACTGATCCACCTGTTAGGATGAAACAATTGCTAATCTTTGATCTGCAACTTGGTTTGTTCAATGAGATTCCTTTTTAATGATCACCTTCATGTGATAGATAAATCTTTACTTCTCCTTAAATATTATTGTAGCCTTTTTATTTTGCACTTTTTCTCTTCTTTGCTAGTTACATTTCATACATACTTCTTATTGGATGTGATACAATACATTACATATATACCAATCCAATTTACAAATCAACAAAGTTGGCATAATAAGAGTTTACACAAAATACACAAAGTTGGCCCAACTGTAGGAACTTGGGTTTTGAGGACTAGCTTGGTGAGGTTTTGATACTCGGCATCCACTATCAATGCTCAGCATCATCATGCATTTAGTAGATGTAGAAGCTCAATCTAAACTGATCACTTCCAAGTAGTTTGAACTCAATTTGCACTGGTGACTCAGTGAATACTATGAAACTTGACATATAAACTAAATCACTTGATTCACACTACATATCTCAGTCAATGCTATCACAAAGAGCTTGGTATAAACTGAATCACTTGGTTAAACTGAGTGGTTTGGTCAACACTAGATTCTCATCACTGTAACTGTGAACTTGGTGAGTACTACACAACTTGATTTTCACTGAGGAACTTGGTAAACACTAAGAAGCTTAGTTTACACTGCTAATCACCATCATGGTAGAAACTACTTGGCACAAACTAAATACTATTCCTTGAACTCGGTAGCAACTGTAGAACTCAATAACATCTGAAATGCTTGGCTAATATTGTTAGCTATTCAATAAGCTTAGTAGATACTATCTATCTGAATAAGTGTGTGTCACTAATAACAAACATGACTGTAATGTCAACAAATAACCACTTCTCAAGCCTCTAGTAAACATACCTATCTGGTCAAACTACTAGGTTTCCCCCAAACCCACCACAAAATAAAACATGACATCTCAACATGCATTTAAAAAAAGTGTAGTTATTTATTCTTTTTAAAAAAACTATAATTCTATAAGAATTATTTGCATTAAATTCAAGTTTACATTTCATAATCGTATAACAATTGGATAAAGGTTATCAATCATGTAATATGATCATGTTATTAAATTAAATAATCTTAAATCATGAACGATTTAATTAATAACATAAATGTATATTATTAAATTAAAATTAATATCAATTTCATTTCTAAAATATTAATTTGACTTCTGTTTAAGTCTAATATTAATATTTATTTTTCCTTTAATTCATAATGCAGCTCAAGATAACTCAAACTTCAAATTATAATTACAATTAAACTATTTACAATTTCTCTCATAATATTTAAATATCCATAACTAGATGATTATAAAGTTAACTCAACAATAACTCTTCTTAAAATATAGAATTATCTTTTATACATCTCCAGAGTGAAGTAAGGATAAATGCACAAAAGAATTAGAGACATTGTTGCAACAGAAAGAAGATTCTATGAAGGAGATCATAGATCCTAATAAAGAGGGAGTCAAGAAGTGGTCCAAATTTTGGTAGACACCAGATACAAAACAAGAATCTCCTATTAATAGTGTCAGTGGGCACATTGTAAGGTAGAAGGACCAGAGTAAGATAAAAAGAATACTAACACAAGATTTTCATGACTTCTTGAATAATGATATGTCAAATATTGGTGATATGGAAATGTTAATTTTAGATGAGGCCGAGAAAGAGAACTTGGAAATTATAATAGATGAGTTGATCCAATTTTTTAACCTAGACAATATTGATAAAAGTAGTGATGAACAAAAAGAGGAACTAATGCAGCGAGTTCTGAAACTAGGTGGAGATAAATATACCTTTAAAGATTTAAGAAGAGATTTGTTAATCATTGAGGATGAAGATAAGAGAAGTAAAGATGTATAGACAATCAAAGATAAAAACAATTATAGGACAACGAGATTTTCCTAATTTGGGTAGAACATGAAGTACACCAGACCTAGCAAATAATATACATATAGGTGCTCAGATAACTCTTGCAGATTAGATAATAAAATAATTAGAAAATGAATAAAAAGATGTGGAAGAAGGTAAGTAATATGAAAGTTTAGTTAATGCTTATTAGAACATAGAGCTATTAGGTATTATGATGAATCAAGAAGGGATCAGTACTCCTAAATATGGTAGAAGGAAAGCTAAGGGAGGAAGGAAGTCTCTTAAAGAACTCAGAGAAGTAGATGGATAGGCAAAAGAACAAAAAAAGATAAGTAAGTTACTTGATCCTGGGAAGGGGAAGAACCTTCCCATAGTAGCATGAAGATCACCACTTAAAATGCTAGGGGTTTAAATGCACCTAGAAAGAAACTATTATTAAAACATAATTTAAAACAATTTGATTCTGAAATTATTATATTACAAGAAATAAAATTGAATAAGGAAGAATGAATTAAGCTAGTAAATAAATTAGGAAGCCAGAACGTTAACTTACATGAATCTAGAGGAGCCTTAGGGGGATTATGAATGACTTAGAATCCTAGGAAAGTAACCCTAAATATTCTAAAATCAAACAACTCATGGATGAGTAGCAAAATTAAAAGCATAAAGACTAACTTACAACTAATGTTAATAAACCTCTATGGTTTAAGCCATAACATAGATGAAAAATTGCTATGGGAAGAAATATTTCTATTTATAAAAAATCACAACAATGAACTCATTCTTATAGGTGGAGATTTTAATATTATTATGAATATGGATGAAAAATTTGGAGGCATCCAACAAATTTCACAAGCATCCACGAAATTAAAAAAATCGATAGACCTTAACAACCTATTTGATATACCTATTAATAATGGTAAGTTCACATGGAATAATAGAAGGAAAGACTTTTCCTTTATCATCAAGAAATTAGATAGGTTCTTTCTCAAAGGAGAATTAAGTGAACTAGATGTTGATATTCAAGCTTCAATTCTACCTATAGCAAGATCAGACCACTATCCTATTAGGATTGAATTTTGTGAACCTAATAAACCTATCAAAAATCCTTTTAAATGTAAAAATATGTGATTTTTAGACAAAAATTTGATGGAGCTCATTAGAGAATGGTGGAATCAAGGCAATTTTAAAGGCTCCAAAATGTATATATTTGTCTCTAAGGTAAAAAAATTAAAGAAAATATACTTAAGTGGAATAAAGAACATTTTAACAATATCTTTAAAGAAAAAATAGACATAGAAGAAAGATTTTTTTAAAAAAATACATAAGTAATTAAAGAAGGTATGAATAATGAGAACTTCTTCCTAGAAAAAGAACTTGTCGCTGAACAGGAAAACATTCTAGCAAAGGAAGAAGTCTTCTAGAAGAAAAAATCAAGAGAAAAATGGCTAGAAGAGGGAGACCATAATACAAAAAAAATTCATAATAGTACTTTACACAAAAAAGCTAAAAGGAAAATTATTAAAATTAAAGACTTGTCAGGCTCTATCACTAAAAACCCTGATAGTGTATCAAACATTTTTGTAGGTCATTTCTATAATTTGTTAAATAATTTTGAAAGTTCAAATATGATAGCTCAATAAAAAGTGCTTGAACATATACCAAAAGTGGTTTCTATAGAAGATAATAAAGTGTTAAATTCACCCATATCTCTTGAAGAAGTCAGCTCTATATTATTCAACATGAACCCTGATAGTTCTCTAGGTCTAGATGGATTCTAGACTTTCTTCTTTCGAAAATGTTGGGATATTATCAAAATTGACCTTTGAAAAGCCATTGAAGCATCAAGAAATGGTGGGTCATTACTATTAGAAATTAATAATATATTTCTTACTTTAATACCTAAAAGAGATGATCCTAAAAATCCAGGGGATTTTAGACCCATAGCTCTTTGCAACACCATCTACAAAATTATAGCCAAAATCTTTGCTAATCAAATGAAAGTGCTTCTTCCTAAGCTTATATCAGAAGAAAAAATGGGTTTTGTACCAAGAAGATTGATTCTAAATGTGATACTCATTATATAAGAAACATTAAACTCTACTAATAAAAATAAAATGGCAAGCATGTTCATGAAATTGGATATTTAGAAAGCATATGATATGGTTGACTAAAGGTTTTTATAAAAAACTTTAGAAGTGTTCAGATTCTCCCACCAGTGGATTAATCTTTGTAAGAATTTGGTATAGCTCTGATACCATGTAAGAATTTTCCTAAGGTAATAATTCAATGCCAAGATCAAGAAGCTCAGTAGATAGCACAAGAGAGACAAATGATGATCAAATGAGAATGGATATCAGATGATTGGATATCAAATAATTGGATGAATACATTATAAAAGTGTCTTGTATATAAAGGAAACTAATATGACTAGGAGTCAACAAAGAGATAAGCATAACAACTAAGCACATGTCCACCAAGAGTGGATTATCCTCCATTGTGCATGAATGTACGTGCAACAATGAGAGGATAAGAATGGAAAAGTGTATCTCGTAAAGAGATGTAGTAGAAAACATGTGCTCAATTGGAGTTCAAACAACTGTGTTGTCAAAATGAGAACTCATATGAATATGCAAACTCCTAGGTGTCTACATGACAACTAATATGAATATGCATTATCCTAAGTAAACTTAAGTAAAGTGTAATTAAAAAATACTTATTTACACCAAAAATATTATCTATCAATGTATTTCAACAACTAAAATTTCCCCCAAAGCCTTCTTTGACACATCAAGAGGTACAAGACAAAGAGATTCCCTATCGCCTTTCCTTTACATTATCATGGCAAAAGCATTCAGTAGAGCAATTAGCAAAGCTTACTCTAATGATAAAATAAGGGGAATTATCGTAACCAAAAATGTTTCTAATATAACCCACCAACAATATGCAAATGATAACATTTAATCAAGAGAAAGTACAATAAATGAGGCCCAAAACCTCAAGACAATCATACAATAATATATGGAAGTTTCAGGTCAAAGAGTGAATGTTGAAAAATCAAAAAAAAAATTAATTAACACCAAACTTGAAATTGAAAGGCAGATCTATAATGTTATGGGATACAAAAGAGGTACATTCCCATGTAAATACTTAGGAATAGAGTTAGAAAAAACCAATAAAACTAACAAAGGATGACATAGTATACGTGATAGAATGGATAAAAGAATAGGAGGTTGGAAAGATAAATGACTTGCAAAAGCGAGTAAAGTTACTAAGGTCAAAGTAGTTTTATCTGCCCTGCCAACATACCCCCTATTTTGCTTACCTTTATCTAAAAGTATCAATAAGAAGCTTGAGGCAAAACTCAAAAGCTTCCTCTGGAATGACACTAACGAACAGAAAAAACTGGCTCTTATAAAATGGGAAAACTTATGTAAACCAAAGGAATTAGGAGGCCTAGGTATCAAAAACTTAAGCTGGCAAAATGAAGTATTAGGGGCTAAACTGACATGGTGTCTTTTTTTAGAAAGAGAACAAAAATGGGCTAAAATTTTGCATAAGAAATACCTTAATGCAACCAATTCTTACTCCTTGTTTAGAATGAGGAACCTTCCTAAAGATCCAAAATTTGGAACTTTAAAGTAAAAAGTAGAGCCTTGATTAATAAATATCTCATATGGGATGTTGGTAATGGAGATGAAGCTCTCTTTAAAGAGGATTCATGGGATGGTCACCCACCAGTAGATAGCATGGGCATCCCAACTATCCTTAAAGAGAAATTAGTTAAATTCTGGGGGTATAAGGTTAGCAATTATAAAACTAAAAAAGATATTAATGACAAGTATGAGATGGGAATGGCAATCTTTGGATAATATTGACTTGGAACCAATAGTAAAAAAGGTGTATGAAAAAATCATTCATAAGAGGAAATTAAAGTAGGTAGACAGAAATGACAAACTCATATTGGCAGTATCAAAAGATGGCAGATATAGTGTTAAAAATGGATATAAAGTAATCACTCATTCCCAAAGGTGGGAAGAAATGAATATTCCCCTTAAACTTTGTTGGGACTCTTCATGTCTGCCAAAGCCATGTTTCTTTATGTGGATTGCCTCCCAAAATAGGATTTTAACTACTAATAGACTTAGAAGGATGGGCACTGAGGGACCATCAAGATGTGTATTATGTAAGCAAGATAGTGAAAATGCTGATCATCTCTTATATAAATGTCCATATACACAATATTGTTGGGAGTGGCTCAGACACATGTTGGGTTGGATGACTCCTTTACCAAAATCTTTGGATGATCTTCTTAAGAGATGGCCAACTAATAGTAGTAGCAGTATATATAGCAAACTATGGAATATTTTCCCATCTATCCTTGTTTGGGAAGTATGGAAAGAAAGGAATAGAAGAATATTTCACGAGCAAGATATGACTGCAGGTGAGATTACTAATAAAATTGAGGCATGTATTGTTGAAACCTTAAACTCTCACCTGAGGAAAAGCCAAAAAGAGGAAGGATCATTTTTAGAATGGGATGGTCTAGTGAAAAAGAGATGGAAAAACCTAATTAATCCCCTTCTCATGTATTAAAAAAAAGAATAAAGAGGCGAGGGAAAAATGTAGGTGGTTTCCACTACCTAGAGGTTGGACCAAATTAAATTTTGATGGAGTGTCAAGAGGCATTCCTATTACTACTAGAATAGGATGCATCATTAATAATGATTCTGACAATTAGATTGCGAAAAGGGCTAATTTTATAGGATCTACCACTAACAACCTCACTGAATTAGAAGCCCTTTAAGAAGGTCTCCAAATTTGTCTAAATCTAGGTGTCTCTAAACTTATGATTGAAGGAGATTCATAGATTGTCCTAAATGCCATTAGAAAAAGAGAGACACCAAATTGGGTTTTGAATTCTAGACTAGAAGAAGCTCTAAATCTCCTGGATCGCTTTGAAGAGACTCAGATTCTACATAGTTTTTAGGAAGGGAATAAAGAGGTATTTTTAGGAAGGGAATAAAGAGGTAGACCAGCTAGCAAATAAATGTGCAAATGGAAAAAATATCTTAATCTATAATTATTAGTAAGATAACCATAAATTGAATAGCCATCTTGATCAAAACTGGATTATGTAACTCTCATTGTTTTGAGCGAAATTAGTTCAGACAGATATGTCAGAAAATAAGAATACTAAAAAATATAACATCTTAATAACTTTTCGATATCTAGGTGTATTTATGTATACAATATTGTACATGTATATATACACACAAAAATCTATATATCTATGTGATTGTTGACATGTATAAACTTTGGAGCATAAGCCCCCGTAGCAAGCAATGGGGCAGTTAGAGAAGAATTTATAATTATTAATTATGATTCTGCAAGATGCAAAAATTTAATTTTAAAAATAATAATAATAAAGGTTTTTAATCTAAAAATAAAAACAATTAGACCATAGTAACTCCATATATGAAAGTAAATCAATGTAAGAATTATGATAAGTTTATGTGGGTACATATTATTGATCCCTATTAGCTTATATCTTTTACGTGGTTGCATTTTTGAAATTTTATTTTGTTACTTTAAATATGTTTTTTTTATTACTATGAACATCTCATCATTGTGAGACACTAGGTTTCATTCTATATCACTATCCTTATTTGGAAGTGAGTAGTGTTTTTGATGCAATTTCTAGCCAAATAACAAAATCTAGAAAGGAAGTCACAGTGGTGGGCTAGAGTTTCATTTTTTCTCATCTTCTCAAGGAAATCTTTTGATCAAAACCCTTTTATGTAAATTAAATGAGATGATGTAAACTGGGGTATGCCCCTTTTATTATGTATAGTATAAGACTTTGGTCCTAGGCAAGACTAGAGGTTTTCTTCATTCTTTCCTACCAGTGCCCGTTTGAACGGAGAATCCATGTAATTTTATTTATTAAATTATAATACAAGGCTTCGACCATCTACTAATAATAATAATAAAACTCTTCTTAAAATATAGCTACGTCACAAATATATATTTATTAACTTATAATTCCACTTGCATTAATAAATATATAAGAAGTTATAACCCACTGAGAGTTTTTAAAAAGAATCAATATTAAAAACTCACTTATAAGAAAATAAGTAGTATTTATTTATTTAATTTTAAAAATAATTTTTTTAAACAATTTTTTTAAAATTTATGAAATTAATTATTAATCATATAAAAAAATAAAAAATAAATAAATCCAAAAATTAAATTATAATTTTATTAAAATAAATAAATTTAATTAGTATTTTTGCATGCCTTTGATCTCTCAAATCATGCAACCATAATATACTTAGTTTTCTATATTTAGTATAATTGTTTTCACATGCATGCATAAGTTTAGCTGCAACATGTTTTCCTCTCAATTAATCTTTTTCTTTTCTAATAAATTTTGCAATTAAATTATTTTAGATATAAAAAGAATATTTATCTTTATTTAAAAAACTCATGATAATCACATGAAAAATTTAAAGTTCAAACCCTAGCTATTCAATTTGTTGTTTTCTTCCAATTTTTTGTAATGAATTAGACAAGGTTTTACAAGAATACAGTCATAATAATTTTCTAATTTTTTCTACAGTTTTTCTTAGTCACATTTTCTTGATTAATAAGTTTTCCTTTTTAAAATCTACAACATAATTCTTTATCCAAAGATTAATACAATAAATTAATAAGCATTATGCAAGCACCTAGGAAGACACAAAGTAGATAGATCTTTCAATAAAATTCAACAATGAGTTTTTAAGACCTGCCTCAAAACAACACCTAAAATTTGAGACAACTTGTGAATGCCAAATCGAAACCCTCGAAAACTTTCAACAATTCTTTTACTCCAATTTCAAATTTTGCTCCCCAAAATTTGTGTGTGGAAAAATAAGCTCTAATCTTTACTTTTATAATTTTAATTTATTTATTTCTTTGTGCATTTTTTGGTATTTTAATTATAATAAAGCTCATTTAAATTATTCTCACTTATTTTTATTAAATAATAAGACATATTTAGAAAGAATATTTATTAATTTAACTAATAATAATATTTAGAGTTCATTATTAAAATTAAACTTCTAAATTTATTATTATTAAATTAAATAAATATAATTACACCAAATTTGGGTTTTTAATTAAAACTTTATATTTATTTCCTCTATTTAATTAATTTCTCAATTAATTAAATATAATTAAATTTTGATTTTTCTTTATAATTTTTTTATTAAATTAAATCATTTAATAATATCTTTATTTGATTTAATTATAACTAAAAATCACAACAAACTCACAAACTTAATAAGAAAACCCATCTAAAAGACAATGTACAAAATCAAACTCAAAGGATCAAACTTGACGAATTCATAAGGGTACATAACTCAGATACTTGTCCTATATTCTAGGACAATTGGCTTAGGGTTAGGATTTGGACTCAAAAACTATCTCCCCTCTTTACTATTGAGATACTGTAATAGGGCATGCCCATCCTGGCAATTCAGGGAAGTCAATGCCTAGTACCTGTAATCTGTATAAAAGCTCAACACACACACACACACACACACACACACACACAAACTAAATACACAATGGAGAGGAGTGGTACATCATGTAGATTCTGACTAGTAGATGACTACGACTCCCACCCTCAACCACATCAGAAACATCAAACATAGAGTAAAACATACATGTACAATATATACATGCAAGTATGGGGTAAGTAATATAAAATTCGTATATAAATCATCCATCTAACTATCATCATGAAACAATTGAAATCACTATATGAACATAAAAATCATCATCATTGAAAGAATAACCATGAACACATGAAATAACTGAGTATCAAGTAGATCATCAAATAAATAACTAAGTGTGAAATAACATCAATAAAATTAGGTAATCCAGTACCACTAAATCATAACACATAACCATAAAAGTTTGCCTAAAAGAATTCGGCAATAAAAAACAAAAGGTAAACTAGGGGTAGGCACTACATTCACAGTCAAGTAATTTTTTCCTAATAATAAACAATACTTAGCACAAATAATATCTATCTTGACATGCTGATGACATATGATGAACAATGCATTTCACTCACATGGAGAAAATTAATTTTCTTGTTGGAGCATTTAGATGGAATGGTGCTTGAGAGACTATCTAGATTGAAATGGCTACAAAAAGCACAAAAAAAAGATTAATATTCCATTCCACGTTATTGAATCTCATATGAGATTTTTTTTTTTTGTATTTTCTTATAAGTGATTTGTATTTACAAGCTTGTCTAGTCCAACTTGGTAGAATTGGAGACTACAAGACTTCTCGTAAGTCGATTGTTTATAGATCAAGCCATTCTCAATTGGTTGACTTACCTAGAGTTGTGTGAATTAGGCTTGTGAATTTACTAAGAGTTTTCATTCAAAGAAAAATCAAATACAAATATGAAGAAAATTTTGACATATTTATTTTTTTGTTTGCCACTTGATCTTAATATAATGAACAAAATATCATAATTTTTCTTTTTCTAAAGAGATACTGGTTATTTGAAATAGAAAATTTTAGAAACTACGCTCTTTGGTAGACCATGTAGTCTCACCACTTCTCTGAAAAACAAATCTACCATATGAAACAACATCACTTGTCTTTTTGCAGGGAATGCAATGTGTCATTTTTAAAAATCAACCACCACAAATAATCATGCCTTCATTGTGTTGCTAGTGACCCAAGAATAAAATCCATGTTGACAACTTCCCATGACTTCTCGGGTACAAGTAATGGTTGATATAACTCCATATTTTGCTTTACACCAACATACTCCACAAACTTCTTGAAATCTTGCTGCAAGTATGGCCAATAATAATTCTTAGCAACCAAAGCAATGGTTTTATCTCTACCAAAGTGTCCAACCAATCCTCCATTATGCTTCTCCTTGACAAGATTCTCTCTCATAGAACTTTTGGGAATGCACAAATGACTTCCCTTGAAAAACATACCATCTTGGGTTATGAAATTTGACCACTTTGTCCTATCAAGTGTAAAAGGCTTTGGGTCCAAGATTTCCAAGCTTCACCAAAATCAGGATCCTCTGGACATAAATTCTTGAGATTCTTGAACCTAACCACCTCAATCTGCATCTTTGTCAACAAAAGTTATCTTCTACTAAGAGCATCTGCAACTCTGTTAGACTTCCTAGTCCTATGTTTCAAAATAAATGTATAAGTCTACAAAACCTCAACCCATTTCAAATGTGTTTGGTTCAATTTTCCTTGACTATTCAAATATTGCAAAGCTTGATGATCAATTAACAAAACAAACTCCTTGGGAAGAAGATAGTGTCTCCACTTCTTCAATGCATGAACTATAGCATAAAATTCTTGATCATAAACATAATACTTTCTTTTGCAATTATTCAATTCCTCACTAAAATAATAAGCATGAATACCTTCTTCACTCAAAATAACTCCTATTGTAGTACCAATAGCATCAAAGTCCACTTGAAACACCTTATTAAAATTTGGAAGTGTTAAAACATGTTGCTTTGTAACTTTTTGTTTCAATACATTGAAACTCTTATATGATCATACAGTCCACTTAAACTATTTCTTATCCCCTCTCATTGTTTCAGTCAAGGGTCCACAAATACTACTAAAACCTTTGATAAACTTTCTATAAAAACTATCTAGTCCATGAAAAGATCTTACCCTTGTTGCACTCCTTAAAGATGGCCATTCGAGGATAACCTTCACTTTCTTAGGGTTCATTTTTAGACCTTCTATTGATACTACAAACCCCAAGTACACCTAATCCTTCTTCACAAAACTAGACTTCTTCAAATTTATCAGCAAATTTTCCTCCCTCAACTTATCAAACATCTTATGAATGTGCATCAAATGCTCCTCCAATGTCTTACTAAATATCAAAATATGATGTGGGAGCATCTTGGGTTTTCGATCAATCTTCCATCAACGAAAAATATTTTTTGTTTTTTATACTAGTCTACTATTTACGAATTAGTCATTTCTCCTTTTAGTTTCATGGTGTACATTGTTGATATTATACTGAGGATCTTTCTTAGATCCTTTTCATAAGTGTGTGTATTTTGATGTTTTATTCTTTTATTTTTGTGGCATTCTTTACGATCTCTATTTCCTATGGTTTTTATCTAGTGAGACATGTTGTTTCTTTTGGCATAGTTTCCTAGATGTGGCATCTTGGGAGCCAACTCCTAACTTGTGTTTGGACCTACTCCTAAGAGTGCATGTTGTTATGTTATCCTTTTCTTGCATTTTGGTTTACTCTTCAAGGACTAGAACTATAATGTAATTTAATCCCTAACTAGCCTACTTGTGGCTTAGTTAGCTATATAAGAAGCTTGGTTGGATGTAGGAGATAATCATCATAGAGATTTTAGAGAAAGGAAGATAGAAGATGTGAGCTTGGACTCTAATTTTGTAACCCTTCCTTGTATATGGTTATAACTCGAAAGGCCTCATAGTCGGACATGTTGTTCCATGGTGTTTTACATGTGAACTAAAATAATTACTCTATTGATCTATTGCATATGGATTTTATGTTCTTTATTAATCTGTATGAGTGAAGCTTTTATGTGTAACTCTAAGAAAGGGTGTTGGTAGGTTTAAGTTGGTTTCATCCCATCTTATTCCCTCCTACCTTGCATCAAGTGGTATCAAAGTGAGGTTATCCTTGTGAAGTTGGGATTGTGAACAACCTTATTGGATTGGTTTTAGGGTGGTAGCTCTAAAATCTGACTTGTAACTTGCAAAAGGTTATGATCTTGCAACAACTATTGTCAAAATAGTTCGCGGTAGAGGAAATGTAGATAATACCATCATGGTCATGCTAAGGTAGATCACAACAAGGCTTGAAGCTATTGAGACAACCTAGAGAAGAGGTGTACATCTTGAAGACGTAAGTGATGATGAAGAAGCTACACCTGATCCTAATCTTAAACTCAAGGTTAAACAAGATTAGGAAATACTTTTGAGATTTTTATCTAGGGCCAACTATAAAACTGCCATTATTTCTTATTATGATGAAAGACTTGAGACTAATGTGGTATTGGACTGGATCTCTGAGATGGTTAAATACTTTGAGTATGAAAGAACTCCTAATAACAAGAAAGTGAAGAATAAAACCACAAAGTTGAAGGGTCATGCTTCATTTTTATGGGATCATTTAAAAACTAAGAGAAGAAAGAGAGGAAAAGAAAACATCAAGTCATGGGAAAAGAAGATTGGAAAATTGAAGAAGAAGTTCCTTCCTATAAATTGCCAACTTAATCTATTGGGAAGAATGTAGAATCTAAGACAAAAATATGTGAGTGTGAAAAAATATATTGAGGAATTCTACAAATTGGATATCATATATAGACATGTGGATAATGGAGTTGAGAAACTAGATAGATACTTGAATGGTTTGAGGACATCAATTCAAGATGAGATTAGTTATGTTAAGATGGAGACTATGGAAGAAGCATATTAGTATGCTCTGAAAGATGAAGAAATATTGGCGAAGAAACATGATCAAAGAAAAAGAGTTAGAGGTGGCATATTTCAATAAAGGCAAAATCTATGGAGAAAGTAGCAGATTTGACAATGCAATGCAAGATAAAAGAAAGATAGAATGGAAAGAAGAACCTGCAAGAAAAAGAGGTAATTACACTAGAGGTCACTATATTAGTTACTCTATGAATAATAAAGGTGGTAAAAGAGAAGAAATATATTGGTTTAAGGGCATATGTTTCAACTATTGAGAAGAAGGTTGTAGATATTTTGAATGTACTAATTTTGGCAAGAAGATTGGAGGTAGAAATACAAATACTTTGGCTAGTGAAGAAATTTTTGAAACACCTAATGAACTTGAGCATGGTAAGAACCTCATGATAAGAAGAATTTTTTGGAATGAAGAAGTTGATGAGGAACCTATTTTGAGAAGAAGTTTTTTCAAAACTAGATGTAAGATCGCTAGAAAATTTTACAAAGTAAGCATTGATAGTGGAAGTTCTGATAATTTGCTATTTGAGGAGTTGGTTAACAAATTGTAGTTGTAGAGATTGAGACATCCTAAGACCTACCATGTTTGTTGGATCCAGAAGGATCATAGTTTACTTGTAAGTGAGCAGTACCTTGTAAAATTCAAAATTGGAAATTATCATGATGAAGTCTTGTGTGGTATTATGCCTATGGATTTTTGTCATATTCTTTTGGGTAGAACTTGGTAGTATGATATAAAAGCTTTGCATGATAGTCGATTAAATTAGTATACTATTTGGGTTTGTGGGAAGAAGCAAATTTTGTTACCTTTGGTAGAAAATCTTAAGGAGAACTATTGTACCACTGTTAGAGTATGTTTGGTTGAAGGAAAAAAGTTTGCTAAGGATATGAAGAAATAAAATAAAAAAAAATTCTTTGATTATGAGAAAAACTAAGAAACAAGATGAACTAGAACATGCACTTGAGGTTGAATCTTTGTTGGCAAAGTTTCAAGACATTATTTTTGATAATTTACCTAATGGTTTACCTCCTACAAGAAGCAGACATCATTGTATGGATTTCATTCTTGGAGCTAGTTTTCCTAATAAAGTACCACATAGGATTACACATGCTAAAAATACTAAGTTGAATAGACAAGTGAAAGAATTATTTGAAAAGGGTCTAATTAGAGAAAGTTTGAGTCCTTGTATAGTACCTCTTGTGTTAACACCTAAGAAGAATGGAGAATGGAGGATGTCCACTGATTCTAGAGCTATTAATAACATCATAGTGAAGTAAAGTTCCCCCTACTTAGGATGGATGCCATAATGGATTTTTTGAGTGGAGCAAAGTATTTTACAAAGATCGATTTGAAAAGTGGCTATCATCAAATTAGAATTAGAGAAGGGGATGAATGGAAAACTACTTTTAAGAGTAATGAAGGTTTGTATGAATGGTTGGTTATGCCTTCTGGTTTAACTAATGCATCTAGTACATTCATGAGGCTAATGAATGAAGTTTTGAAGAAGTCTTGGATAATTTTGTGATTGTATATCTTGATGAGATTCTGATATTCAATAAGACTAGAGAAGAACACCTTGAGCATATCAAAAAAGTTTTGCAGAGATTGAAGGAGGAGAAAGTGTTGATTAACTTCAAGAAATGATCATTCACGAAGGAAAATATTATGTATCTTGGTTTTGTAATTTCAGCTGATGGTTTGAAAATGGGTCCTGAAAAGGTAAAAGTTATTCTTGGTTGGCCTACACTTGAGAATGCTAGAGAAGTTAGATCATTTCATGGATTTGAAAGTTTCTATAGTAAGTAAATAAGGAATTTCAATTTAGTAAGTAATGCTATGAAAGAAACAATGAGAGGGGAAAGGGGATTTTAATTGGACACATGGAGCACATAAAATTTTTGAGACATTGAAACATAAAGTTACAAAATTGCCTACACTTACTTTACCTAATTTCAGTAAAGTTTTTCAAGTTGAATGTGATGCTAGTGGAAATCCTATTGGAGCTATTCTGAGTCAAGAAGGAAGACCTAGAGCTTTCTTTAGTGAGAAGCTTAATGGTCCTAAGAAAGTATCTTCAATTTATGATCAGGATTTCTATGTTATTGTTCAAGCTTTAAAGAAATAGAGACATTATTTGATGCATAAATATTTTGTGTTGTACATTGACCATATATCTTTGTAGTATTTGGGAAGTTAGAATAAGTTGAATCAGAGACAAATGAAGTGGGTTGATTATTTATAGAAATTATCTTTTTCATTGAAGAATATGAGAGGACAATCAAATAAAGTTGTTGATGCTTTGAGCCAAAGAAGTAATTTTATGACAAAGATGAGAGTTGACATACTTTGTTTTGATGATTTGAAGTATTTATATGAAATTGATCCTAATTTTGCAAAACCTTGGAAAGATTGTAAATATTAGATGGTGAGAGATAATTTGACTAATTATTTCATTCAAGAAGAAATGTTATTTAAAGGAATTTAGTTGTGCATACCTAGAGGATCTATGAGAGATAACATCTTGAACTAAAAGCATAGTGGTAGACTTGCTAGACACTTTGGGATTGATAAGATAGTAAAGTTTATTTACGATAGATATTATTGGCCCCAGATTTATAAGGATGTCCAAAGCATGGTTAGAGGTTGCAAAATTTCTCAAACAAAAAAAGGAACTAGTTAAAATCTAGGATTGCATTCACCATTACATGTACCTAATAGGCCTTGGGAAGATACCAGTATATTAGACTTTGTTCTTGGCTTTCCTAAAATTAAGATAGGTAGTGATTCTATTTTGGTAGTGGTTAACTTATTTTTGGAGATGACTTATTTCATACCTTGTAAGAAGACATCCAATGCATTACATGTGTCTAAATTATTCTTCAAGGAGATAGTAAGATTGTATGGTTTACCTAAGACTATTATTTTAGACAAAGATACCAAGTTTACCTGTTATTTTTGGAGGACACTTTAGAAGAAGATGAATACAGAGTTGAGATTTAGTTCTACATTTCATCTACAAATAGATGGACAAATTTAGGTTGTTAATAGAATTTTAGGAAACTTGATGAGATTTTTGGTTGGAGATAAGCCTACTAATTGGGATTTGGTTTTAGCACAAGAAGAATTCACATACAATAATTCCATGAATAGGAGCACCAAGAAAATATCTTTTGAGATTGTTAATGGATTGAATCCTAAAGGGACTACTAAATTAAGAGATTTGACTATTGAGAGAAAGAGAAGTGTCAAAGCAGAAGAATTTTCAAATTTTATGAAGACTTTGCATGATGAAGTAAGAAATAATTTGGAGAATAGTAACCTTGGATATAAATAGAGATCAGATAAAGGGAGAAGACATAAATATTTTGAGGTTGGAGATAAAAATGATTATTCATTTGAAGAAGAATATATTTCCTATTGGTATATATAGTAAGCTAAAGAAAGAGAAATTTCATCCTTGTAAGATTCTAAGAAAGCTTGACAATGAAAATGCTTTTGAAGTTGAATTACTTGAAGACATGGATATTTCACCTATATTCAACATTGTGGACATCTTTCAATACTTTGAGGAAGATTAGAAATTAAAAGACAACCTAGACTATCCCAAGAAGAAGGCAAAAAATATTGAGGAGATGTTGAATAGAAGAATAAGAAAAAGTACTAGAGTAATCTAGACTACATGGAATACCTAGTTTAGTGGAAGAAAAAACTAGTTGAAGAGAGTTCATGGATTACACAAGTTGAGTTGGATCTTTATGATTCAGGTCAGAATATCAAGAATGGTTGATGTGAACATCAGGTCTATAAACCCCAAGTGTCTGATATAGGAGCATCTTGGGTCTTTGAGAAATCTTGCATCAACCGAAAATATTTCTTGTTTTATGTACTAGTCTGTTGTTTGTGAAGAATTCATTGCTAATTTTGGTTTCATGATGTGTGTGGTTGATATTATATTGAGGATCTTTCCTAGATCATTTTCCTAAGTGTGCATATTTTAATGTTTTATATTCTTTGAGTTCTGTGTCATTTTTTGTGGTCTTTATTTCCTGTGCTTTTCATCCAGCGAGGCATGTTGTTTCTTTTGGTATAGTTTCCTATGTTGACGTGGAATCTTGCACAATTGAGAGTTGACTCCTAAGTTATGTTTAGATCTACTCTTAAGAGCTCATGATTTTATGTTGTCCTTTTCTTCAATTTTTGTTTCCTCTTCCAAGACTAGACCTATAATGTAATTAAATCCTTGACTCAACAACTTGTGGCTTAGTTGGATTTATAAGGAGCTTGGTTAGATGTGGGAGATAATAGGAGATAATAATCTTAGATATCTTAGAGAAATGAAGATAGAAGATGTGAGATTGGACTCTGATTTTGTAATCCTTCCTTGTATATGGCCACAACCTAGAAGTCCTCATAGTTAGGCATGTTGTTCCATATTTTTTTACATGTGAAGTGAAATAATTACACTATTGATCTCTTGCATATGGATTTTGTGTTCTCTGTTAATTTTGATGAGTGAAGCTTCCATGTGTACCTCTAAGAAAGGGTGTTGGTAGGTTTAAGTTGGTTTCATCCCACATTGTTCCCTCCTACCTTCTGTCAAAATATCATTTAGGTAAAAAATGACAAACTTACCTAGAAACTCTTTCAATACCTCATTGACAAGCCTCATGAAAGTGCTCGGTGCATTGGTTAGCCCAAAAGGCATGACTAATCACCTGTACAATCCTCCCCTGGTCTTGAAGGAAGTATTTCACTCCTCTCCTTCTTTGATGCAAATTTTATAGTAACCACTCTTCAAATCTATCTTTGTGAAATACGCAGCTCTACTCAAGCAGTCCATAATATCACCCACCCATGGTAATGGAAATCTGTACTTGATTGTGATCTTGTTGATTGAGACTTATTCATATTTATAATTAAATTTTCCTCAAGTAATATTTTTAACACCATGTCTAAATGTTGCACACGTTCTTCATTCGTTCTACTGAAGATTAGGATGTCATCCAAATAAACTATTGCAAAATTCCATCTATAACCCTTGAGGACTTTATTAATGAGCCTCATAAATGTACTTGGGACATTGGACAAGTCAAAAGGCATTACCTTCCAATCATATAACCCTTCATTTCTTTTAAGGCAGTTTTCCACTCATCACTAGGCCTTATTTTGATTTGGCGATATCCACTCTTTAAGTCAATATTTGAAAAGTAGTTTGCACATTGGGAATCTATACCTTATTTTGATATTAAGTTAAGAGCTCTTGAGTTTGTACAAAGTCTCCTAAGTTCCCTTCTTTTTAAGGGATCGGATAGTTGGAACTGCATGTGGGCTCAAACTTTTTCCAATCAATATTAAATCAAGAAACTCTTCTATTATTTTTTCATCTCTTCGTTCTATTATGGGGCAAGTTTATAAGATGCCTTTTTGGGTAATGTGGATCCTGGTATGATATTGACAAAATGAATAATCTCCCTCCTAGGTGGTAGACCCCTTGGAATCTCATCTATAATTTATCCTTTGTATTTGTTAAGTATATTTGCTACTCCTTGATCTAGCTTCAATGACTCCTTGGAGTTTTCTACCTTCATTGCTACATTCTTGTTGTCTAATATCTTTGTCTACCTATTAGTAGAAGATTGTATGTTTTCCTTGAGGATTGGTACCAAAACAAAATAAGGTCCTCTCCTATCTTTCATCTCCTTGAGAAATTATTTTCCCTCCATCACCATGATTTTTGCTTCCTTTTCTTTAGTTTCATCTTAATTTCCTTCTATCAAAGGTAATAGTTCAATGATCTTACCATCCTTAGTTATGGAGTGGGTTTTTCTAACCCCATCATTTTGTGCCTTCAAATCATATTTTCATGATCTTCCAAAGAGACCATGCATCTATGTTCACCACATTAAATAATTTTATTTTTTTATAGGCTCCTATTTGAAACTCTACCCACAAATTCTCTTCTATAAGAGTTTGTTTTCCTTTATTGAGACATCAAAATTTATAAGGATATGGGTGGGGTATTCTCCTTAACTTGATCTTTTCTACTATTTCTAGTGAAAAAAAAAAATTAGTTGACCCTAAGTTAATAAGGACTTTACATACCTTTCCTCCGACTTTGAAATTGGTTCTAAAGATTGACTTCCTTTAAGGTGGCTCCCTATTTGTTGTTACCTTAATAATTTTCCTTCTCATCATAAGTGATTATCCTTGTTCTTGATACTCATAGGAATTATGAGTATTATTGTCTTGATAGTTTGAATCTTGAGTTAAATAAGTTCTCCTTTCTTCATCTGAACTTAGTCCTATTTTTCTTGGATATTTGTAAGACGTATGTCCCTCTTGGTGATAGTTAAAATATTTAACTAGTCTCGACCCTCTTCTTAGATACATGCCTCTAAAATTTTGCATGCTTTCCCTAAAATTACCTTTTCTACTATCATTCCTAATTGGCTCTTCACTTGTTTCACTTTGTGATCCAAAGTTTTGTCCCGTTCCTCTAAAGGGTTGTCTACCTCTTCCTCTATTGTTATGTGCTTGTCTCATATTTATCTTCTCTTCCACTTTGAGGTCTAATTGATAATTGTTGGCTATGTTTGTCCCCATTAACCCATCACAAATAATTAATTTGAGAAATACTCAATGGGCTAGAATCTTTCACAGTGGGTTAACACGCCAAATATGTGGTTGACATTGTGTGTTATCCCATGTTTTTCTTTTCCATGTGTCTCCATTTTGATGAGCGATGGTAATGGAACAATTTTGTATGGGTTAAAGGCCCACATTGTTGTCGTGTGTCTTAGCTTTCACCGCATGCATCTTTTTAGTGGTTAGTGAAATTATTCTATATGGCAAGATGTTAACTTTCCATGTTCCCACTTTTTCTTCTATCTCGTGTCTCCATTATGTTCAAGAGATGGTAATGCATCATTTTCCTAGGTTTTAATGCATACAATTGTGCCACATGGAAGGGTGTTAACATTTCATGTTATCCCTTCTCATATTTTCTTCTTCCATTTGCTATGGGGAAGTGTGTCAATTATCAGATTTTAAGGATTCCTTTATCAATGGTTATGTCTTAATCTATTGTAGGGGGATTTTGCATCAAAATTTTGAGATCTTCACTAGTGGCACACCTTTTTTCTAGTTGTTTAGATTTGTTTATGCATGACAATGTTATGTACAGGTGTGCATAGGTGGTTTAACACTTCATGTTATCCCATCACAATGCTTTTTGATAGCAACATGATTTGATTTGTTTGTGACCATGATATGTTATAAGGACTGTTTATTTAATGTTGATAATTTTTTTGGGCTTGTTAGCATGATTCCAATCCATTTCTATGCCTATTTATTGCTTGTAAGGATTTTTTTTTAATCTCTTCTAACCGTTGGATGCACTCATTTTGGCTTCTCTATCACTTCATGTATTAGTGATCACATAGAAATCATATTCCTTTATGATTTTTCTTATTGTTCTCCTCTGTAACCTTAACTCCAATCTAGTTGGAGTTTAAACTCAAATGTAAAACATGGGTTATGTCTGAACCCTATAAAGGAAAAGTTTGTATTTTCTCTCAAGATCTCTTTTTCTGGTCTTTTTACAAGATTCTCTTCTATAAATTTTTTTGTCTCCTTTCTAATAGAAATTATTGTTATTCTATTCACTTTTAGCCAGATAAACTTGTGCGGTCTATTCTACCTTATTTATTATGGATGCATTTCAACATCTGTAACACTATATGATTATATTTATCTTAGTCAATTAATTAGTTGAGTGAATATTTTCATTCCTTGCATGGTTGTATTGATTCTTGACTTTTCTTTGGTGCTAAGGTTGATTAAATATAGAAAGTGGTATAGTTATGTGAGTTCTATTGAATTTTAGTACAAATATTAAGAGTAGATCGAACAATCTGTAGTGCCTGCCCTAGTTTACATTTTTGCTAGCATTGCCAAACTCTTTTAGGCTAGTTTTATGCTTGATGATTAGTATCATTAGTTTTGAGATTATCAGATATTTTTTCACATTTAGTTGATTATATGATGAGATTACTTGGTACTCTATACTTCATGTATGCATGATGATTATTACAGTGTTTTTAGTTATTGATGATGATTAGTTAGATGGATTATCATATGTGTTCTCTTATGGATACTTACCCCATACTGCATGTGTATGGTGTGCGTGTATGTTTTCTTTATGTATGGTGTTTCTGATGTGGTTAAGGAAGGGAGACGTAGTCACCTACTAGTCGGGATCTACACAATGCACCACTTCCTACCATTGCCTATTTAGCTTAGAATATTGTGTTTGTACATGCATGGATTTTATGCAGGTTGCAAGTACTAGGTATTGACTTCCCTGAATTGCCAGGATGAGCATACCCTATCGCATTATCTCAATGGTAAGAGAGGGGAGATAAATTCTTAAGTCCAATTCCTAAACCTTTAAGCCATTTGTCCTAGAAAATTAGGACAAGTATCTAAGTTGTTTACCTTTCGAATGTGTTGGATGATGTTAATTCATGATCATAACTCTTTAGTTTGATCTTGTATGTGTTTTTCTATGATGGAATTTCGTATGTTGTTTTATGAGTCCTTGGTGATTTTTCTATTAATTAAGCCAAATTAAATTATTAAATTAATCATTTAATTTAATGGAAAAATTATTATGATATTTTAATATTTAATTATATTTAATTAATTGAGAAATTAATTAAATAAAAAGAATTAAATGTAAAGATGAAAGTTATAAGAATAATTTTAAAACGTGATAATATTTATTTAATTTAATAATAATATATTTAGAGTTCATTTTTAAATAAATGCTAAATATAATTATTGTTTTAGTTAATAAATATTTTATCATTTTAACATTCAAAAATGATTTAAGAAGTGGGAAAATAAATTAATTTATTAAAAGTTTCATGATTGAATGATGTGGGCATGAGGTTAAAATTTAATAAATTAATTGAAAAGAGAAGTCAAGTAAAAATTTAAATAAAGTTATTTAATAATTTAATTAATGTGCATGAAAAGATAAAGAAAAGTTAATAAGAGTTGAAGTTTGGTGAACACGGAGTCCTCTTGGGTGATCACACAATTAGTGCCCCGATTTGGGGAGAGAACTCCTTATCACCAATTGAGGGTTCATTTTCAAGGGACCAAAGTTTTGGGAGAGGACCGCAAATTTTGGAAGAGGAAGGAATTTTTAGAAAGAAGAAGGTTCTGAGAGGAGGAACTTCTATACAATTTTCTTGGGCGTAGTGATTAGCATCAATGTCCAGGTAGACACTTGTGATTATTTGCTAAAATTTATTATGCTCTTTCTTTCCTGTCTTCATCATGTCTATTGAATGTTTTCTGAAGAATTCTTGTGATGTATGTTTCAGTATTATGTATTTCTAGTATGAATGTTAAATCTTTGGTTCACAGGAAAATCAAAAGATCTATACAACCCTTTTTCAATAGATTTTAAGAAAGGAAATTAATTCAGGAAGGGTTTGAAATAAAAGAAAATTTTAAATCAGAAATTTGAATAGTTAAACATATTTTTCCTTTCAGATTAAAATTGTAAATGTTATTGAAAAAAAAAATTTAAATTATACACGTGGGGGGGTCTTGTTTTTGGGTAAATATATAAAAAATTATATTAAAAAAATAATAAATTTGGGGGGGAGGCGGGGCCATTACATCCCCACCTCCCACTAGCCACAGCTGGTGGTAGTTGTACCTACTGCCGCAGGTACTACGACAGCAGAGAGGAGGCCGCATGGCCTGCCCTTAAAGTCGGCAGGCTTTTAAAACAAATGCAGTATGTTTTGTTTTAAAAAAAAAAATTTATTATTATTAATTTTATTTATTAATAAATTTTAATATCATTTTTATTATTAATTAATAATATTTATTATTATGTGTTTTAATAATAATTGTATTATTATTTAATAATGATTATTAATAAAGGATTATTTATAAATGTTAACCCAATATAATTTAAAAATAAATGCTCTGTGAAAATGACAAATTCGCACATATAATTCATGAGAAATCCAGGCCAAAAGTGGAGGTATCAAAACAGAAAGAAACCTTATAGAAACCCCCAAAGGAGAGATGAATACATAGCTTATCACAACAATAATCACAACAAGCATGGGAAAGCGGATGCTAGATTTAGGGTTTTGATGGCTAATAGGTTTTTAGCCTTGGAAGAACATATAGGAGAAAGTCAACACCAATGTCGGGAAGGAAGGTTTCAAGTAAACATTGCAGAAGTCTCTGACTCCTCAAACAGATTTGAATCCCTTGCACATTTCCCAGTTTTCACCATCGAATAGTTAGATGATCAAATTTGAGTTTTCAATTTGACTAGATATGAGCAGACCAAGCTTGTAAACCCTCCATCCCACCCAAGGAGTAAACCACAAGAGGCCACGACCCCTGCAGCCAAGAGTCCAGCCAAGCCTTTTTCCCCTTCTTCCTACATCCCCCCTCATTGTAGACTAAACAACACCAACCAATCATCTAACCCTAAAACATCTCCAGGATTATCCCCTAAGAAACCCCAAGATCATCCCATCAAGATATCCAATAAAGCAACAGACGACTCCTGGCATGATTGTCTCAAGAAGGGGGTTTTTGCTATCTAGAATGGTCGACTAGAAGAAATCCTGCTGTTGATAGAATGGCTAAAAGACAATTGTCGGAAGCAGGTAAGTATTTTTCACCATTTAGATAATACATTGTTCTTAAAATGTAAGGAAGAATTTGTTAAGAAAGAACTCATTTTTGTTTCTGAATGTTTTTTTAGAGGCCACTGTGTTAAATTTTTAGAATGCTTTCATAACTTTCACTTGGAAATGGTCGATTGCATGATCCCCACATGGTTTTCCCTGATTGCTCTCCTTCCGAAGTTGTGTGATATAGACATTATTTATACTCTAGGTTCTACAATTGGTGAAGTCATAGCTATTGATGCATCCTTTTTCTATTGTAATAATTGTAAAATCCTCATTAATGTCAACATTAAACATCCTTGAGAAATCCAAAAGAAAATTGAAATAGGTAAAGCTTCTTATGACATTAAATTTCGATTGTATAAAGGGGAGATCATTGACATCTTGAGATCTGATGAACTACACAAAATCAGACCCAAGATCCTTCCCCTCACCTCAGACTTCAAAAGTAAATTCCCCAGGGTGAGCTCTATAATAGACAGCAGGTATCAAGAACAAAGTAAGGTGATCTCTTACTCAGAGAATCAGAATGATCAGAATAGGCCGAGGACTGCTTTAAAAAGCATCATTACAGGAAAAGTAGTAGAATCCTCATCAACCCTAAGATCAGATTGCAAGGCAAAAACTAAAGAGGGGAAGGTTGGGAGATCCTCGAAGAGATCAAAAAAATAGAAGAAAAAAACAACACATGATAAATATGAATCTACCAAACTTCAACAACAAAATAACAAGGAGAATACAGTTGTAACCGATAAAGAACGTGCTAGTGCACATATCAAAGAAACTACCAATGATAAAGAGAAAGGAGAGTGTTTAGCTTCAGCTCTAGCAAATTTGGAAAATCAGAATGTCAGTACCAGTAAGGAAGATTGGGCTGGCTCAGATCATCTTAACACAGAATTAGATAAAATTGCAAGACATTTTGAGAAGGAAGTACAAAAAGATATAGATAAGAATGATAAGGAAGGCCGAGTACTAACTACATAGATATCAAGAAACAATAAAGAAGAAGAAGGTCTCCCTAAATTGCTTTTTTCCAGAAAAGAAGAGACATTCAATAACAAAGAGGTATTTGGAATTAAATCGAACAGAGATAGTAATAAGAATTTGAATCTTAACATAGTAAAAATAGAAAACAACCTTCTATTCTCTGCAGTGGAGATGGGAACAAACAATAAATCCATTATAGTAGAGAATCGGGACAAGGAGGGGTTACATGTACAAGGAGAGGTTGAACTGAAGATAGTTAAACCTAGTAGTAAGAAAATCAATGGAGTATCCAAATTTTGGCAAACCCCTAATAAGTTCCCATCTTCTCCTATCACTCTAAAGAAGGACCAATGAAATACAAAGGACATAGAGAGGGCAAGAATAGAATCAAATAGTTTAGAAAATTATGATCCTCATAAGGAAGAAGTTTTTACTTCGTATCAAACAGACCACTCAGAGGATAATGAAGGATTATAAAGGAAAGATTAAATATGATGATGGTTAACTCAGATGGAATTAGCAACAATACAGAGTCATGAAAGGACACGAACACCTCTCTATCAGCTCGACCCTCGGCTTCAAACAACATGGTGAAACCACCCGGAACACTCAATAAATTCTGGCAGACTCCCTGCCCTAGCATTAGCTCACCATTTACGTCTATTAGCCCAGATCAACAAATTCATAAGGGAGAGATCCAAGCAGAAGATCTACCAATACGGGAGTTTCAAGAATTTCTGAATGAGGAATGTATCTCGGACTCTTTGTATAAAGAAGATATGGAAAAGGAGGACGCTTTATTGATTGATTAGCATACTGAGGAGCTAGTCCAAGTTTTCAGTCCAGAAAATCTTAATAAGTCTTCGGTAACACATAAGGAGGAACTCATTTGAAGGGTCCTCAAGTGGGAGGTGAAAAATACTCAGGTGAAAATCTTAGAAGAGATATATTGAACTTTCAAAGGAAAGAAATAGCCTCTGCATTTTCCAAACAATCTGAAAGAGACAACCAAATTACTAAAGATATTAACACAGAGCAACAGGAACACCAGCTAGCTAGAAAGATCGATTCAGTACATGCAACAAAGATGAACATTGGAAAGCTTGGGATTCAAATGACACAAATTGGGCCGAAGTTTCCTTGTTGTGGTAAAACAATAGGCAAAAGAGGGAGAAAGTCACTAAAGGAACTCAAAGAATCAGAGAGTCTCAACAAAGATTAGCAGAAGATAGATCAATTGTTTTACAATGGGAAGGGGAAGTGCCTTCCTGCTTAGGTATGAAACTCACCACATGGAATGCTACAGGCCTCAATGCCCCTAGTAAAAAGAGGTTACTTAAGCATAACCTCAAATCCTTTAATTCTGATATTATTCTCATCTAGGAATCTAAATTAAATTCATTAGAAATAGATAAGTTTAGCAAAATGCTTGGAGTCTGGTGCTCTGTGTTTGAAGAATCAGTAGGGGCCTCAGGAGGTTTGGGCATCCTCTAGGATCCTAGGAAGGTCAATATTGATATTCATATCAGACATAGAAACTGGATCAATGGAAAAGTACAAAGTTTAAAATCTAATTTAAACTTTACAATTATTAATGTGTATGGTCCCGTTAACAACACAAATAAACTTCTAGTTTGGAATGAGATTGGTAAACTCTTAGATAGTCTAGATAATGAACTCTGTGTATTAGGGGGTGATTTCAACACACTACTAGATGTTAAGGAAAAGATAGGAGGCTCACAAATGCTTTCACAAGCATCTAGAGACTTTAAAGAATGGTGTACTCTACGCAATCTAATTGACGTCCCTACCAGTAATGGGACCTATACATGGAACAACAGGAGGAAGGATTTTGCCTATATCGCAGAGAAGCTCGATAGATTTCTTATCAAAGGTGAATTAGACATTAACAACTTAAATTTTCAATCTTCAATTCTTCCCATTGCTGGTTCAGACCACTTCCCGATCAGACTTGAATTTACTGAGATTCTCAAGCCTTCTAGAAACCCCTTCAAATGCGAGAAGATGTGGTTTCTAGACCCAAACTTCCTCCATAATGTTAAATTATGGTGGGACCAAGATAGCTGCGTAGGATAAAAAATGTTTATCTTTATCCAAAAATTAAAGATGCTAAAAGAGCACATCCTTAAATGGAACAGAGAACAATTTAATAACATTTTTAAAGAAAAACTGGATATAGAAGATCAACTCAAAAATTTAAATTCAGAGGTCATCAGAAAGGGCATGGATAATAGTAGCTATCTCCTGGAAAAGGAATTGTTAGCAAAGCAAGAGTCAATCTTATCCAAAGAAGAAACCTTTTGGAGACAGAAATCAAGAGAAAAATGGTTAGCTGAGGGTGATCAAAACACAATTTTTTTTCACAATTCTACCTTATATAACAGAGCCAAGCGTAGAATCACATGCATTAAAAACCGGTTGGGAAACTTTTCTGAAAATCCTATAGAAACTGCAGATACCTTTGTTATTTTCTTTCAAGATCTACTGAATAATCAGCACTGCTCAAATTATACTACGCAATCTAGCCTTCTAAAAGTTATTCCTAAAATTGTTACCCAAGATGACAATAAAAACATTAATAGACCCATTACTTTAGAAGAAGTCATGAGAGTGCTTTTTGACATGAACCCGGATAAATCACCGGGCCCAGATGGGTTTCAGGCCTTCTTCTTCCAAAAGTGTTGGGATATTATAGGCTAGGATCTCTGGAAAGCTATTGAAGCCTCTAGAAATGGTGGCTCCATCCTTGCTGAAATCAATCATTCCTTCATTACTCTAATTCCAAAGAAATGTGACCCTGAATCTCCAGGAAATTTCAGACCAATAGCCTTGTGAATCACTGTCTATAAAATCTTCTCAAAAAATTCTAGTGAACAGGCTTAAAGAGATTCTCCCCAAGATTATCTCTGAGGAACAAACTAGCTTCATGCTAGGTAGATCCATCCTTGATGGCATCATCACCATTCAAGAGACGATTCACTCTGTAGGCCGCAATAAGGAAGCATATATGCTCATGAAATTGGATATCCAAAAAGCCTATGATATGGTGGATTGGAGATTCCTATGTAAGATATTAGAAGCATTTGGATTCTCTCGTCAATGGGTTAACTTAATATTCAAATTCATATCGACACCTAAGATCTTGATCCTTATCAATGGTACAACTGAAGACTTTTTTGATATTTCGAGAAGCATCTAGTAAGGGGATCCTCTTTCCCCCTCTCTCTTTATCATTATGTAGAAGCTTTTGGGAGAGCGGTGACAGATGCTTATAATAAGCAGAGAATATCAGGTATCACTGTCATGAAAAACATGCCTAATATTACTCATCAGCAATTCGTTGATGACACCATTCTCCCAGGCAAGAGTTGTATATGAGCAATGTTAGTATGCTAATAGAAACCAAATTTAAATAAAGCTTCTACAAACTAAACAAAATTCATAAACTTCAAGATAGACTAAGATGAACTCTCAATTGAGAATATGAGCCATTAATGGACTCTCTCAATGAGAAGCTCTCTTGTTGAGTAGCTTTGTCTAAATAGATAGGATGTATGCTCAAGCTTTATGCTTCAAAAAGGGCTTCAATGGATGATTGTGGATTTTTGGTGTGGATAGATGGCTTTAGTATGGATTTGGCTCTCAAAATAGCATTATAACTTTACTTCATGGATTGTGTTATTTTGCAAAGGGGAAGGATCCAATTTATAGGCAAGAGGCTTGAGGGATTGAGGGCTAAGATGCAAGGATGGGAAAAAGCTCATGGAGGGCTTAGATTGCATGAGAGGAGAGCACATGGATTGTGCTTCCTTATAGCCAATCAAGGAGTGACACATGTCACATGGTGAGAGGATGGAGGAAAGGGCAAGGATGAGTCAACAAAGGAGGCTCAAGAGATAAAATCTTCATAAAGACCCTCATAATGACTTGTAAGAGCAATAAAAGGGCTTGTAAGAGTCATTTATGACCTAGTGGACTTCATAAAGTTTTATGGTTGAGATATTTTGAGGGTGATGAGAGCAAATTCGACTTGGACTTGATTAGGAAGGTTTTAAGCTTGCTTAGGCTTGTGCAAATGATTAGAGGATGGATTAGGATGGTTTAGGATTAGCTTAGGGATAGGCAAGTGGATGGCATTTAATGAGGGTGGGTGAAGGAGGAGATATTTGTTAACTTTGGCTTGGGTTAGTAATTCTTAACCCATGTTTAGGGAATGTGACAAGGTTAGGAGGGAATTAGGATTAGGTTTAAAGACATCTTCTAGAAGAGTCTAGATTTTGGAGGAGGATAAAGACTTTCTAGAATAGTCTAGAATTTCCTAGGATGAGGATGAAGACTTTCTAGAAGAGTCTAGAACTTCTTAGGATGAGGATAAATTAGATTTTTAGGAAATAAATAAAGTTTTATTTATTTCAAGGGTTTGGGTTGAGGAGATATTTATTAAAACTTTTTTAATAAACATGAGGATTAATATTTAATCTTAATTAAATATTTTGAGTTGGGATTAGGGGTAGGAAATGATGGGATTAGCCTTTAATCGAAATTAAAGAAGGATTAGAAGATTTTGGAAGAGGTTATTGGTCATAAGGAAATTGGCCAAGTTTTGGGCAAAAAATAAATTTTTTATTTATTTTAGAATTTTTGGTCAATTTATTAATTAAATAATTAATAAATAAGGAAATAATGTTTAAATAAGATTTAAACATTTTTGGGAGGGATTCCTTAATTAAATATTTTTAATTAAGATAAAAGGATTTAATGGCATAAAAATTAATTAATTAATTAATTAATTAATTAATTAATTAATAAATGATGATGTCATCAGGAATTTTTTAGAAAATAAAAATACTTTATTTTCTAAAGGATTTTTAGGTGTCTACATTTTGCCCCTCTTTGATGTGATGCCGCAAGTGGCATGACATCAAAGATAAGAAAATAAGATGCCCAAGGCTAGGGCAGAAGAGGAGAGAATGGACTATGAGATGCCCCTTCAAGAAGGCAGCGGGGAGAGAAAGCGAGGCTTGGTGGCTTCTTGAAAAATACAAGAATCTGGGATGAGCAAGGAGACTCAAATTGGATTAAGAGAAGAGGTTTAGTTAGCTCAAACTCTTACTATGAGAGAATGATAAAGGGAGAATCAGAGGCACAAGAGGAAGCAAGCTTAAGATCTTAGGGATTGTAGAGGATGAAGGAGCGGAGCGCTATAAAAAAGAATCCAGGATAGGGAGATGGATGAGGGGATTATAAAAGCTGATGCAACAGGATTTCAAAGAGTTAGATTGGCGGAAGATGGGTTTCGAAGATCCCTAGGACTAGGATTGTGGATCTCGAAAGATGAGGCTTGGTGGGTTGATTTGGATTGGTGGATCCCTAAGACTAGGATTGTGGATCAATAAAGCTAAGAGTGATGAGTGATTCAAAGAGATACTGATGCATCAGCTGGGGTAGGAGAGACGGATGCTGGATATGGATGGGGGATAATGGAGATGAAGGAAAACCATTGAAGCTTTTTGAGCGGGGGGATACTTCAAAGAGAAGTACCACCATGTAGTTGAGCACTAGATTTGCTATAGGACTATTGGTTAATTGCCAAGGTTACCAAGAACATCAAGGCCTTTTCACCAACCGTCCAAAGGACTGACAAACTAACTCAAAACAAACACACAAGGATTGCCCCAGCATCACACATGAATCCTAGAGGAAGCAGCGTGGAAACAACACTGGAGAACCCACAAGCAGAAAAGAAAAACAAACGAAAGACCTGATCAAAACCTTACGCTCTAATTGCCCCATTCGCAGCATACCATGATATGGAAGATCGTGGCAACCTTGAGGAGGGAACAAGGAGATTTCTTGGAAAAGATACTTCAAGACCCAAAAGGGAAGATCCCAAATCAAAAGAAAGTGAAAATCCAAAAGGGAGCCGTTTGCCAACGAGATGGGTAGGACAAGGCACTAACGGACCAAGATCAGACATGAGGAAAGCTATATCCTGCAAGGACCTATTGGAGAGCACCGAAGCTGGTGGATTTGGATGAGTGATGCATCTGGCAAGCTGAACTAAGAAAGATAACAGTTTGGTGATAGGAAATCTAGCTAAAGGATGCGTTGGAATAGCTAACCAAGATGTGTGATGGGTGCAAGATGCTGATCAAGGATGAACTGACACGAACGCTGGATAGATACAATGGTACTAAGCTAAAGAGGATGTACAAGCTGATGGACCAAGATATGTTACAAATCTACAAGTTTTTTCATGTTTTGGTTTTTGTGAGATGGAAATGTTTGTGAAGGATGGGATGTCTATAATAGGTGATAGGTGGATAGGTAGATGGTTTGCGAAAAGATTAAGTGAAAATGGGATTTTGTGTGTGCACATGATAGTATACAAGCTAGGATACAAGATTATTTATAGGCTGGAATATGGTACAAACCTTGGACAAGATTCGGATAGACAAGGTATGGTACAAGATTTACAAGGTATAATACAAGCTTTGGTACAAGATTTACAAGCTGTACAGGAGGTATTTACAAGCTTCATCAGATTTTGGATATTTGGTTGGAACACCAAGGGAACAAGCATGTGTGTCTTATGGGATGGTGGGTAAATGGATGAGGGATAGGATAGTGATAGATAATGGATTAGTCTTTAGTACACAAGGCGCCTGAATTACCAGGTTTTCACCAAGGTACCTATCCAAGGTGCTTGAATTGCCAAGTTTTCACCATTGGACGCTTATTTCTCTTTACTATTTTTTTCTTTTGTATTTTTCAAAAGCCTGGTATACCAAGGATCTTCAAGCATAGAACTTCTTGAGATGAATGATGTTAGTAGGATCATTCAAGAGTTCTCCTTCTGGTGTAGATAGCTGATAAGCTCCAGAGCCAAAGGAAGCAGTGACAACATAAGGACCAAGCCATGTAGGTTCAAACTTGCCTTTCTTTTCTCGATCTGCTTGGACTTTCATGTTTTCTTTAAGGACCATGTCACCTGGCTGAAAGTGTCGTGGAAGCACCTTCTTGTTGAAATTCCTTTTGAGACGAGTTTGATAGACTGTGAGATGATCATAGGCTTGTTGTCGCTTCTCGTCTAAGAGATCTAGCTGGGTGAGCCGAGCTACTCTATATTCTTCATCTGATATTTTCCCTTGCAAAGATATGCGCAAGGAGGGAAGTTCAACCTCTATAGGTAGTACTGCTTCGGCACCATAGACTAGGGAGTATGGAGTTGTGCCTGTGGATGTACGGAAGGAAGTTCGATAGGCCCATAAGGCTGGATTTATTTGTAGGTGCCAATCACGGCCAGAATCATTGACAACTTTCTTTAGAATTTTGAGGAGGGTTTTGTTAGTTGCCTCTGCCTGGCCGTTACCTTGTGGGAAATATGGGCTAGAAAAGTGGTGATGGATGCGGAGGGAAGTGCATAATTCTTCCATGTTGAGATTTTCAAAGTTACCTCCATGGTCAGTGAAGATGGTGGATGGGATGCCGAAGCGGCAAACAATGTGGTACAAGATGAACTTGGAGACCTGAACTCCTGTAGCTGAGACTAGGGGGACTGCTTCCACCCATTTAGTGAAATAGTCTGTAGCTGTTATTATCCATTTATGTCCATCAGATGAGAGGGGTGTGATAGTTCCAACTAGATCAAGGCCCCAACAAGCGAAAGGCCAAGGTGGTGCAATAGGTTGTAGATCCTGTGCTGGAGCGTGCACAAGATTTGCATGTTGCTGACATGGGAGACACTTTCTGACAAAGTCACAGGAGTCTTCTTCAATGGTAGGCCAATAGTAGCCTGCTCTAAGGATTTGTCGCGCTAGGACAATACCACTCGTGTGGGCACCGCAAAGTCCAGAGTGTACTTCCTTTAACACCATCGCGGCCTCATTTTGGTCTAAACATCGAGAGAGAGTATCGTGATAACTCCGACGATATAGGGTATTGGCTATGATAACATAGCGGGATGATTTTCGGATGAGGTTCTGGCGTTGGGTACGTGTGAGGTGAGGGGATATGATACCATCGTTAAGGTAAGCATGAATCTCATGGTACCAAGGGGATTGGGAACCAACCAAGATACAAACACGGTTTGAATCCTCATTCGCATAGGCGGGTGTGAGGAGCTGCTCCACTAAAAACTCATACTGTGTAGCTGCTTGGGGAATTTCCAAGAGCGAGCCTATAGTAGCCATAGCATCTGCTGCTTTGTTCTGTATTCGAGGCACTTGTGTAAACTGAAGCTTTGTAAAATGTTGGGTTAGCTGATCAACTAGCTCTTTGTAGGGTAATAGCTTTTCATCTTTGGTTTGATATTCATTTAGGGCTTGCTTGATGATGAGCTGAGAATCGCCAAATATTTGTAGCTCAACAATGTTCCATTCTACAGCTATCTTTAATCCTGCTATGAGGGCCTCATATTCAGCTATATTGTCGGTGCTAGGGAATTGTAGCTTGAAGGCTTTTGGAATGTAATCTCCTTGAGGTGTGACCAACAATATTCCTGCCCCTGATCCATGAGATGTGTATGAGCCATCAAAATAAAGTTTCCATGGGGGTTGTTCTTCAATTAGACAGATATGCTCATCTGGAAATTCTGTGATCAACGGATAAGCATCTATTAGAGGTGCATCAGCTAGGTGATATGCTATAGCTTGCCCTTTGATTGCCTTTCTATCCACATACTGGATGTCAAATTCACTAAGGAGCATAACCCATTTGGCCAAACGGCCTGTAAGTGCTGTTCTAGAGAGCATATACTTGAGAGGGTCAATCTTGGAGACTAGTTGGATGGTATGACTTAGCATGTAATGGCGAAGCTTTTGAGTTGAGAAGAGAACTGCCAAACAAGCTTTTTCCATAGGAGTGTAATTGAGTTCATAACCAACTAGGGTTCTACTGATGTAGTAGATGGCTCTTTCTCTTTTGTAGTCATCAAGCTGTGCTAGAAGTGCCCCTAGAGCAGTAGGTGTTGCTAATATGTACAAAATTAGGGGACGACCAAGAATTGGTGGAACCAAGATAGGGGGATAGATGAGATACTGCTTGAGATGGTCGAAGCTGCGCTGACATAAAGGATCCCACTTGAAGTTCTCATCCTTCTTTAGTAAATGTGAAAATGTTGTACACTTATCTGCAAGCTGGGAGATGAAGCGCCGAACAGATTGGAGCTTTCCTTGAAGAGAGCGAAGTTGTCACAGTGTCTGGGGAGGAGGCATGTCTAAGATAGCCTTGACCTTCTTGGGGTCGATCTCTATACCTCGTTTAGAAACTATGAAGCCTAGAAGCTTGCCAGATGTGACCCCAAAGACACATTTCTTGGGATTCAGCATGAGATGATATTTGGCTAACCTATCAAAGACTTTCTCCAAGTCAGCAAGATGATCCATGAAGGTATGAGACTTGACCAAGATATCATCCACATAATCCTCCAAAATGCTATGGATGAGATCATGAAAAATGGCTGTCATAGCTCTTTGATAGGTAGCCCCAGCATTCTTTAGGCCAAAAGGCATCATGTTGTAGCAAAAGGTTCCCCAAGGGGTAGTGAATGTTGTCTTATGCTAATCCTCTTCTGCAATCTTGATTTGATTATACCCAGAAAATCCATCCATGAGGGACAAAATTTCATGTCCAGCTGTAAGATCTACAATCATATCTATGTTGGGCAAGGGAAAATCATCTTTTGGACAAGCTTTCTTAAGATCTCTAAAATCAGTGTAGATTCTGATGTCACCGGAAGGTTTAGTGACAGGGACCATGTTGGAGATCCACTCTGAGTAGTCGATAGGTCGGATAACCTTAGCAGCTAACATTCTTTCTAATTCAACTTTGACCAATAATGCCACCTTGGGGTGCATTTTTCTAAGCTTTTGTCTGACGGGCTTGATCTTTGGATCAACTGCAAGATGATGAACTACAAGCTTTGGATCAAGTCCTGGCATGTCCTGATATGACCATGCAAATCGGCCAATATTCTCTCTTAAGACCTCAAAGAGGAGGTTAGCTTGGTCTTGTGATAGGGATGCAGCAATGTGAACAAGTCTGGGGATTTCTGAAGAACCAATGTTGACTTCTCGAGTATCCTCAATTAGAATAGAAGACACCTCTGGTCGATTATCTTGAGGAGGCAATGCTAAATCCTCATGTTCTTCTTGTGGCTCTGGATTTTCTTGCTGAGGGGTTCTCTTCGTTGCCTTAGCTAGTCTCAGATTCACCTTAGTTCCAGTTTTGGGTGTATCGGAACTAGGTTGGGGATTTTCTCCAAAATACCCCTTGGGATCTAGCTTGTAGATATAGGCAGAATCTGGCTTTGTTTTCTTGTGAGGAGTTTCAGCTCCCATGAATCTTAGAAGTGCCTCCTCTGATGTGAACTCATCGATGTGTATGACACTTGGTTGGTCCCAATCTATGAGTTGTGGATGGGCGAGTGGTAGGTCAATGAGGTGGATGGATAGTTCTTGGAGAACAGAGTCTCCGAGGGAGATTTGGTCTAGGATATCGTCGTAGGCTCTCTTTTCAACTTCCTCAGGAATGTCTTCAATTTCAACAAGGTCACGGTGAATGTTTGAAAAAGCGTGACCGTTCTCATTGGTGCCCCCAGTTGTGGGTATGCCAAAGCCAAGACCTGACTTCGATTCCCACTTGTGTGCGTCGATGGGGCACTGCATGCCTCTTTCTTCTGGCCCTAGACCACCACCTTGATAGTTCCATTTGTCAGTGATGAGCTTATGTTCTTGGGGATACTTTTGGCTGAAGTGATCAAGGCGTGCTTGATTTCTTTGAGGTGCATCCTTATGTAACCATTTGTTGATATCTGGAGTGAGCTCCTCATGAAGAGGGATTTTTGAGGATACAAAGGTTGTTGGGCCAAACTGTTTGTATCGAGGAGGTGGAATTTCCTTAGCTTTGTGATATGTCGGTCGTCCATGGGCATGTGGATCAAGTGGGAGTGCCCCGACAGCAAATGCATCTGACAGACTATACTCTCCACAACCTTTGTTATTGATCTTCACGGTAGACAGGGTAGAGGCAAGGATGGTTTCTGGGTCATTATAAGTGTGGGATGAGCTGGCGATGGATGTGCCGATATCAATTCCAGGGCAATGGTTTGTATATGAAGCTTCAACCGCATTGCAGTAAGCAAAGGGTTCTGGATCGGCATGGATGGTTACCTCAGTGCCTTGATGCGGAAATTTGATGCACTGATGGTAAGTGGATGGAACGGCTTTCATGGCATGAATCCATGGGCGACCGAGGAGGATGTTAAATGGTAGGTTTAGATCAATAACATGGCAGAGTGTCTCTTGGATGACTGGCCCAACCTTGATTGGCAGCAAAATAGTTCCTTCTGTGGTTCTTTCCAAGTTATCATAAGCTTTGATGGTGATAACCTCACTGATGATATCTGCCTCAGTATACCCAGCTTGTTTTATGAATTTTAGGGTGCAAATATTCAAGGCTGATCCATTATCTATCATTACTCTTTTTACAACAAAGTTGGATACCATGATGGCTATGCGAAGCGGAAGGGTGTGATCTGGGTCGACCACGGGTATGTCGGTGGATTTGAACGATAGGGCACATGAGGATGAGAGGTGTCCAACAAGATTACAAAAATCAGCAGCATTGATATCAGAAGGGATACGAGATTCTATGAGAGCACTGTCAAGGATGTTCTTGTACACAGGACTAGTGCGAAGAAGGTCTAAAATGGAGATTTGGGCTGGCATGTTCCCAAGGTGTTCCAAGATATTGTACTGGCTTTTTGATGGAGCTGATGGTGTTGGTGTAACAGGTGGGCCTGCGATGTTAAATCGGGCTCTTCGAGTGGTGACTGCACACACATTGTTTGGTCCTTGGATATTGATAACATTGACGGAAGGCTCTTTCTCGGATATACAACCTATAAGGCTACCATAGTCTATATAGGATGAAGTGTGGTCATTGTTCTTCCCATGCTGTTGGTTTGGCTGACGGTTGTTGGTGTTGTTGTTGTTGGTTTGGATAGGTGCTTTTCCAGAATTTTGGTTGTGGTGTGGAGGAAAAGCATTTTGATAGATCTGTAAGCCTGCATTGGGAGAGGTTTGGGCACCAACAGTGATTTCCTTCCGATCAATGAGGTCTTGCACATAGTCTTTCAGTTTCATGCATCTGAGGGTAGTGTGACCTTTTACCCTATGAAATTTGCAGTACTCATTATCTTTGTACCATGCAGCTTTGGATTGGCTTGGGTCAATTTGCTGGGTAGGAGGAAATTTGATGAGGTTTTCTTTGACTAATTTCTCAAAAATGACATCCAATGGCTCACCAAGGGGTGTATAGTTTCTAGGTGTAGGTTGGAATCTAGGCTTTTGTCCTGCAGCTACATTGATGGCATTAGCTTGATTGCTAGACCCTTGAAAGTTGGGTCTTGGAGTGTGGTTTTGATAGCTTTGGTTATTCTGTTGTTGGTAGTTGATAGCTTGTTGATTTTTTGGTTGATATGGTGGGTTGGACTGGTTGTGAGAAGGACCAACAATATTCACATGTCTGGTGTCAGTGACGCCATCTGTTGCAACGTGCTTGTTTTTGTTCCAATACCTAGACTTGTCATTGGAATGTGATTGATTTTGGTTGGCTTCCTTGTAAAGCTTGACCACACCATCTTTAATGAGTCCTTGCTCAAGGATCATTCCTTTCTCTTTGATATCTTTGTAGGTTTGCAAACAGTTCATGGTCATGTGGTGAGCCAAGCTAGGATGGGCATTATCAATAAACATTTTCACAACATGGCGTTCTGGCAAGGTGCAGGATATGCGGGTGGTAAGGGTTTGCCATCTTTGCAGGTATTCGGCAAGGCTTTCTCCACCTTTTTGCTTGGTGTGGACAAGATCAACTATTGATAGCTCTGTTTCAACAAGATGGGCATATTGGGCTACAAATGCCTCAGATAATTCAGCAAAGTTTTTAATTGTACCATAGGGGATTCTATAAAACCATTCAAGAGCTGGTCCAGCTAAGCTTTTGGGAAAAAGGCGCAAGAGGAAGACATCATTGTATGCTACATCCTGGCAGTGCATGTAAAATTTTTTGATATGTGTGACATGGTCTCCTTTTCCTCTGAATTTGTCAAATTTGGGTACCTCAAAGTGTTTGGGAAATGGTGTCATGGTAATGGCTCTGTCAAATGGGTAAGGACACACATTCTCAAACCTGAATGTCTTCGGATCATTCCCTTCTTGGATGGCTTTCAGAGCTATCTTCATTTGCTCCCATTCTGAATTGATAGGTGATGGCTGGGGTGCCCCCAATGTAGGAGTGCCTTGAGGTAGGTATGTACTGGATGGGGCCACTGAATATGGATGGCTATGAGGGATTTGCTGATAGGGATTGTACATTGTTTGGGCAGCTGCATGGTGGATGACAGGTTGCTGAGGGGGAGGTGGCGCATATTGTTGCATGTGCTGCGAGGCTTGCTGTTGATATGGGATTTGAGGTTGGGATTGAGGAACATAAGCTGGCTGTGGGATAAATGGATTGCTTTGTGGAGGTAAGCTATAAGATGGTTGAGAGGCTTGGGGAAAGGATCGGAGGGCTTGTGGGGTTTTACCAATATATGTGGGTTGTGCCCCCATTTGGGATGGTATCTGCAAATAATTGGTGGTTGGCTGGGGTGGTGGATTACCTCCTAGAAGTGGCATTGAAAAGTAGTTGGTAATTGGAGGTAATGGATTAGTTGGTGGTGGAGGTGGTGGGAATTGAAAGCTTGGGAATGGAACTGATGGGGTTTGATAGCTTTGTGGTTGGATTTGGAAGCTTGGTAGAGTGGTGGCAGGGGCTGGGGTCACTTGGGAGCTTGGTAAAAAATTGGTAGTAGCTTGTGGGATTTGATAGCTTTGTGGAGTGAGGGTAGTAGCTTGTAGATTTGTGGCTAATGGTATTGAGCTCCCAAGACCTAATGGAAATGATGGGATTGTGTGTTGGGCTGCAGTGAACAAGCTGGGGGTGATGAAAGGTTGATTACTTGGCCTCATGGGTGGCATCCCTGTTGTATATTGCTGAGGTTGGCCAAAGATGCTAGCACTGATTTGGGAGATGGGTGGATTTGGAAGGCTGGGTTGGGGAGCAGCAGCAGCAATAGTAAAGAGGGTGAACGGTGAGCTGTTTTGGGTAAAGGGGGTTTGGAGCGGAGAGGTATGAACCAAGGATGGAGTGGTGGTGGCTGGGTTGGCTTGCGGCATGGAGATTTCAACTTGGGTGGATGATGGTATGTTTGGGTCTGTTGGATCATATGGATTGGTTGGAGGCTCTTCTTTTGGCATATATTGAGGATAATTTGGATCATAAGAGCCTATGGGTGGTGGTAGCTGCCCAAACAATGGGTGAGATGGATCTGATAATGGAGGGGGTCTTCCAAAGTCAAAGGTTCCTACATTTTCCCTTTGAAAATTAGCCATGATTGTCTCTTTGTTCTTGTCTATAATGGCATTTACCAATACTGCATTTCTTGGTTGGTTCATGAAAGCTTCAATGTCAGTACGTGATGGCATAGCTTGCTCTGCGCTGAAGGATGGCTGAGTGCTCAAGGGGGGTGAGGTTGTTCGATCCAAATGATAGGGCTCCATTGTTTCTTTCTTCTTGGCTAAGCGAGTGATGGGTGGCATGAAAAATGCTCTTAGGGATGGGATGCAATAATGCCGATGGATGCAAAAGGGGGAAGGCTTCTCTATGCAAAGGATTTCCTAGGTTAAGGAAAAGCTATACAACAAAACCTAAGGAGGATTGGGTTGGAGATTCTAACTTCAAAGATATGTTGCCAAAGCACGAAAGGTCTGCTTTCCTATGTGTAAGCTTGGTGGTGATTGTGTCAACTTAAGGATAGACTGATGATCCTTTAGGAAGAACACGAGATTGACCACTTGTGGATCCCAACCTTTAGCTCAAGGTGATGAGGGATAACAAGTGACAAGGCTGGATCACCCTAGACAAAGCTCTGTCAAAGGGATAACCTTGGTGAGATTGATGGATTTGGAAGATTTTAGGAGTGGCAAACTTTTGGCAAAAGTGACAACAATTGTGAAGGCTTGGATGTGAGGTTTTGGTTGCTGGCTAGATGGTTTGATTCTAAATGAGATGGATGAGCTAATAATGCTTAAGGGGATAACCTAAGATGGCTGGCTTTTCTACAAAAATGACTCTAAAGTGAAGCTTATCCAAGAAGATGTGGAGAAACAAGGGTGTCTAATCATAGAAATCATGCCTAGTTGGTAAGGCATAAGCAGGATTAACTCCTGGATGTTGGCTAAATTTGATGGTGCGCTCTAACCAGGCCTCTTGAAGTGCTTCATCGGTAGCTTTTGCCTCTACTTTGTGGAGTTTGGCAATTCGTGGGCTTGGTGTTATTTCTTTTCTCTTGGCTGAAAGTTCTTGGTATGCTAGAGATGGTTTGAGTTTAACTTTGTGGAACTTCTGTTTGGGTTTGGGTTGCTCTGACATCAATTTCTGAATTTGCTTGGCTTTGAGAGATCTTGGTTGTTTTGCTTCAACTCATTCAACTTCTGGAATAGGCAGTGACTACCCAAAGTATGCCCTAAGCTAGGATTGACCAAGTTTGGCAAACATTCATTCAACAAATAAAAGATCAAGCAATTGATAGAAACAACCAGATAGAAGTTTTTGATTCTCAGAAAGTGATACTTGCGCCAAGGAGTGTGTATGTTCTACAAATGTTTCGATCAGTCACCTCAAACACATTAACATCCTAGATGGTTGTCTACAAGGCTGACAGTTGGTTTAGCTAAGGAGTCCTCGATATACCCAAGGTACGTGAGGTCCAAATCCGTAGATGAGACCAAAAAGATGTCACACAGCCGAGAGGAGCGGTAACCCACTTCTCCTCTTTCACTTCTCAAGGGTATAAAGTTCCTTGAGGCTTAGCCCGAGTGACAAAATCTTGATCCCAAGAGAGGTGTCTTTCGATTCACCTTCCGATTCTTATACTCCGCCAGAACGCTGGAGTTGAGGTCGTCCAAGGGGTGATGAAATCCCCAAGCAGGCCTCCTAAAAAGAAACAAGATTTTGGATCCTAATCTTATGCACCCAAGATGGCCTCGAAAGACGACAAGGGGAGAGAAGACTTGGATGACCTTGGGCTAAAAAACACATTTGTTCTTTTACCAACTGACGCTTAAGTTTTCTGATCTAGACTTTGCAAGCACTCATGTTTAAGATACAATGTTTATTCCAACTTGAAGCGCCAACAAAAGTAAATCGATCAAAGAATGAAAACAATAAGAAGAGTTAGGGTCAACAAAAGCAAACTCGCGCGCCCAGAGGCCCTCCACGTCAAGTATCGATTAATTTTATTTAAGGCATTCAAGATTGAGTGTGAGTTTGTTTTAAGCCCAAAACAAAAGTGTGTGAGATTCGATTTCAAGCGCGCGCCCGGAGGCTCTCCACGTCAGTTGTTGTTCAATTTTAGTGCCCAAACTTGAAGTGTGATCGATTTAATCTAGAGTTTTGATCATTTAAGAATTTTGATAAAGTTAAAGCAAAAATTCAAAGACCAAGTGAGTGAGTTAGATTGTGGAACATTTAACACCTTTTTCAAGTAGACCCATCCCCATAAATGGCGCTGAGATTGCAACCAATGGTTAATATTTGATGGGTGATTAGAAAAGAGGTGAGTCCAAGGAACTACTAAAATTGATTTTTGCAAATTTTTATTTTAACTTAACAAGGTTTCTTAAATGTCCAAAAATCAAACTTTACCTAGATTGCATGTGGAAAAGAGATTTGTTTTGTTCAATTTTTAGAAGCTCCAAATGAAGTGTTTGATATTGCAATAGTTAATTGATCCTTAGAATTCAAGATTGGATTTGTTGTTTTAACCATGCATTCAAGGAAAATTTGATTTTAATCCATGGCATTCAAGAGTGATTTTAGCAACATGCATTCAAAGAAAAGTGGTTAAACATTCAAGTGTTTTCTTTTGAGCATTCAAGATTGAGATTTTGTGTGTTGTTTTAAGAACTTTGAAGTGCTTTGTTTTAACCTTAGATCATTCAAGATTGTTTTGGACTCAAAAGTGAAAATGACTCTTTGGACTTTGGTTTTCATTCAAGATTTTGTGTTCTAGTTTGCATATTTTAAGCCCAAAAATGATATTCCTAGATTGTTTTGATGCATGAAAATCCTAAGAAACATTCAAGATTTTGCAATAAGACATTTGTTTGGAACAAATAACAAAGCTTTTAGGACAATTTTTGGCAACCATTTGGGACTCTTAGTTTTTATGAGATTTTTTTTAAAAGAACTTTAGTGTGCACTTAGTGTTGATTTTGAACCTTTTGAAATGGAAACTTGAAGTTCTTTTTAAATTCCCAAAAATGAAGTGTTCCTAATTTTGCATGAATGTATCTAAAACCTTGATGTTGCAAGGATGCAAATGATTAGATTGGTTTAGTTTCACTTGTTAAAAGATTTTTTCTTTTTTGCAAATTTTTAATTTTTCAATGGATTTAAGTATGATTTGGGGGTTCATTTTAAGCACTAAAAAGAAGTGTGTATGATTTTGCTTTCTTAAAAAAAAAATGGCCAAGATCTCCCACAAGAAGAAGAAGAAGAAGTAGATGGAATAAGAAGAATATAGACAAGAAGAAGAAGAAGAATTTCAAGTTCTTTGTCCACCTATAAGCTTGAAAAATCTGCAAACACTATGAGATAGATTATGAGTTCCTTTGTCTTCTTCATGCTCATGTGGACCTACAAAACCAATTTATACAATCCTACCAATCACAAAAATAAGAAAAATTAGCCAAAATCAGCAAATGACATACAAAACTTGACTAAAAAAGCTAATGAAGATGACCCATGCGGGGTCCCACCGGGCGTGCCAAAATGTATATGAGCAATGTTAGTATGCTAATAGAAACCAAATTTAAATAAAGCTTCTACAAACTAAACAAAATTCATAAACTTCAAGATAGACTAAGATGAACTCTCAATTGAGAATATGAGCCATTAATGGACTCTCTCAATGAGAAGCTCTCTTGTTGAGTAGCTTTGCCTAAATAGATAGGATGTATGCTCAAGCTTTATGCTTCAAAAAGGGCTTCAATGGATGATTGTGGATTTTTGGTGTGGATAGATGGCTTTAGTATGGATTTGGCTCTCAAAATAGCATTATAACTTTACTTCATGGATTGTGTTATTTTGCAAAGGGGAAGGATCCAATTTATAGGCAAGAGGCTTGAGGGATTGAGGGCTAAGATGCAAGGATGGGAAAAAGCTCATGGAGGGCTTAGATTGCATGAGAGGAGAGCACATGGATTGTGCTTCCTTATAGCCAATCAAGGAGTGACACATGTCACATGGTGAGAGGATGGAGGAAAGGGCAAGGATGAGTCAACAAAGGAGGCTCAAGAGATAAAATCTTCATAAAGACCCTCATAATGACTTGTAAGAGCAATAAAAGGGCTTGTAAGAGTCATTTATGACCTAGTGGACTTCATAAAGTTTTATGGTTGAGATATTTTGAGGGTGATGAGAGCAAATTCGACTTGGACTTGATTAGGAAGGTTTTAAGCTTGCTTAGGCTTGTGCAAATGATTAGAGGATGGATTAGGATGGTTTAGGATTAGCTTAGGGATAGGCAAGTGGATGGCATTTAATGAGGGTGGGTGAAGGAGGAGATATTTGTTAACTTTGGCTTGGGTTAGTAATTCTTAACCCATGTTTAGGGAATGTGAAAAGGTTAGGAGGGGATTAGGATTAGGTTTAAAGACATCTTCTAGAAGAGTCTAGATTTTGGAGGAGGATAAAGACTTTCTAGAATAGTCTAGAATTTCCTAGGATGAGGATGAAGACTTTCTAGAAGAGTCTAGAACTTCTTAGGATGAGGATAAATTAGATTTTTAGGAAATAAATAAAGTTTTATTTATTTCAAGGGTTTGGGTTGAGGAGATATTTATTAAAACTTTTTTAATAAACATGAGGATTAATATTTAATCTTAATTAAATATTTTGAGTTGGGATTAGGGGTAGGAAATGATGGGATTAGCCTTTAATCGAAATTAAAGAAGGATTAGAAGATTTTGGAAGAGGTTATTGGTCATAAGGAAATTGGCCAAGTTTTGGGCAAAAAATAAATTTTTTATTTATTTTAGAATTTTTGGTCAATTTATTAATTAAATAATTAATAAATAAGGAAATAATGTTTAAATAAGATTTAAACATTTTTGGGAGGGATTCCTTAATTAAATATTTTTAATTAAGATAAAAGGATTTAATGGCATAAAAATTAATTAATTAATTAATTAAATAATTAATTAATTAATTAATTAATTAAATAATTAATTAATTAATAAATGATGATGTCATCGGGAATTTTTTAGAAAATAAAAATATTTTATTTTCTAAAGGATTTTTAGGTGTCTACAAGAGTTAGATCTCGAAAGCTAGCTCCCTTAAAGGTATCTTGGATCTATACATGGAAGCCTCAGGACAAAAGGTCAATGCTCTAAAATTGGAAATTTTTTTCTTAAATACCTATCCAGACGTGGAAGCTCATATTTGTAAGATTATGGGTTTCAAGAAAGGAACCTTCCCATGTAAATATATGGGTATAACTTTAGAAAAAGGTCCAAAATCAAGAAAAGTGTGGGATAACACTCTCATAAAATTGGACTCAAAGTTATGCTCTTGGAAAGACAAATGGCTCACCAAAGCTGGAAAATGCACTAAAATTCGAGCACTTCTTTCAGCCATCCCGACCTGCCCTCTGTCTTGCCTCCCTTTATCAAATCAAAACCTTAAAAAACTCAATTCTAAGATGAGAAACTTTCTTTGGAATGATCAGGGCAATGACAATAAATTAGCTCTTATCAAATGGGAAAACATTTGCAAACCAAAGACCCTCGGGGGTCTAGGGATCAAAAACCTCCAGTGGCAAAACAAAGCCTTGGGGGCAAAACTCATTTGGAGGCTATACCACGAACACAATCGTAAATGGGCTAACATCCTTTATAATAAATATCTTATCATTGAGGACCCGCTCTCAATATTTAGAATCAGCTCCCCTCCTAAAGGGTTCGAATGTTGGAACTTCATGTTAAAGTGTCGCCATTTGATCAATAAATGCCTAACTTGGGATGTTGGATCAGGGGAAGAAGCATTATTTTGGGAAGATTCCTAGGGAGGTAAACCTCCACTCTCTTCCTACAATATTCCTCTAAATCTCAAGAATAGACTAACTGAGCTTTGGGGCAACAAAGTGAGAAACTATTGTTGTCTGGTGGACTTTGAAGGCTTTCCATCATGGAATTGGAAATCTCTCAGAGGCCTAAACTTTGATGAAGAATCAATCTATCATTTTGAGAAGTGTGTGGAAGGAAAGAAACCTATACAACCTAATAAAAGAGACTCCCTTATATGGGCAGCATCCAATAATGGGAAATGCAATGTCAAAGACGGATACAAGGCCATTCTAGAAGCTTATAAACCTGTATCCGTGGACATCCCTCTCAAGCTTTGCTGGGATCCCTCCTGCCTTCCGAAAGTAGGATTCTTTTTTGGCTTGCAATCCAAAATAGGATCCTCACCATGGATAGATTAAATGTTATAGGCATTCATGGCCCTTCAAGATGTGCTCTTTGCCTCCAAAGTTCAGAAAATGTGGATCATCTTCTGTATCTTTGCCCCTATTCCCAAAAATGCTGGGAATGGCTCAGGCAGATGCTGGGGTGGTCAGCCCCCCTTCCTATATCATTTACTGATTTGATTTAGGGATGGCCTTCTCTCAGTGGCATAGGTTTCTATGGTAAACTTTGGAACATTTTGCCTTCCATCTTGATTTGGGAAATCTGGAAGAAAAGGAATCGGGGCATCTTTCGTAATCTGGAACTCAAATCTGAGATTCTCATATCCAAAATAGAAGCTTGCATAGTAGAAACTATTAACGCATACTTAAGAAAAGTGAACCTAGAAGAAGGATCATTCTCCAATTGGGATGGCCTCATGAAGAAAACCTGGCCTAATTTGATTAATCCCCCTCTGTACTACTCTAAGGCTAATAAAGAGGCCAGGAAGAATTGTAAGTGGGAGCCACCTCCCCCTGGATGGGTTAAACTTAATTTTGATGGGGCATCTAGGGTAAATCCAGGCACAGTCGAGATAGGATGTATTATTCATAATGAGAACGAGCTATGGTTAGCAAAAAAAGCTCAGTCGATTCTGCCAACATCCAATAATTTAGCTGAACCTGAGGCCCTCCTACAAGGAATCTAGTTATGTATTCAGCTTAAGTTTCCTAAAGTTTTTATCAAAAGTGATTCTCAGATTATTGTGAATGCTATTAGGAAACGGTCCACTCCCAATTGGGCACTCAATTCTCAACTAGTAGTGGCTCTGTCCCTTATAGACAAGCTTGTTGACTTTAGGATTGGCCATATTTATAGGGAAGGTAATCAACTTGCAGATCATCTTGCTAACTTAGGAGCAGATGGAAATAACTCCTTGCTTATTAACGATAGTTTTTCCTTGACTCCTTAGATTTCTATTTTTTTATTTTATCCTTATTGTAGGTAGTCTTTCGTTGAGCCCGTTTTATTTGATATGACCCTTTTTAACTATCTCTGATTTCCTCCTCTAATCGTTGTCCTGACAGATTGAGTACTTCTATCTATATTTTCTTTTTCCATTTTAATCTATTTTATTTATTTGATTCCTTGGCCTAGCATTTATAATCATTAGTCGAGATGGATGGTTGCGGTACCATTCACATCATCTCGGCGCCAACTTCGTATGTGCGATCGTCAGGAGAATCGTGTAATTATCCTCCCCATCATGGTCGATCATGAGCTATGGCTTAGATTTATTTATCATTGTGTATCCTTTTCTTCACATTGCCCCTGTATTTTAACTTCTGCCTTCTTGAGTTTTTCCCTTTGCATCTACTAGTGTTATCAGTCAAACTCGGCTCCTCTCTGACTTTGTTAAGTATGGAATCCAATATAGCTCTCTTCCATACCTCAGAGAAGCGCACCATGGCTTTTTGTGGAGCAATGAAACCAGAAAGATGGAATCAAATTCTACAACTAGTGGATGACATGACACAGTTTTCCATCATCAAAGCCCTGGGTGAAGGGATCTTTGATTACGAACACACCTAGAGAACAAACAATGATATCTTTGGATCATTCATCGATTGTCTAGTAAGAGCCAAAGCTCCAGCTGATAACATAGTTAGGCTTTATCGCGACTTGTTCATCCCTTCTTGGAGAAAGGGGCTTGAACAAGCAGTACACTGTATAGACAACAATTTTTGGATTCCTTTTCTCGAGAAATATATGAATCTCCCACTTGGACATCCGAACCTCGACACAGCTCCCCATCACCAATCTCTACTCATAAGAAAAAACTTTACATTTTATCGTGAGTGGACAAAAATGGAGGCCAACTTGAATTTTCTTCTTCGATGGAGGGACATCAGTCCTAAAGATAATGTGGATTGGCTAATCAATTATCTCCATCTCTTCAATGCCTACATCCATCCTGGGGTGACATTCAAGAATCTGAACAATTTAGACTTCAGCACATCAAATGCAAAAAGAATGAGCAGAAGGAAAGTGGAGTTTGAGATTCCGCCAAACTACTGGATGGAACAGTTTAGCAACATCAAGGATGTAATCACAGTCCAGTGGAAGGAATGTAGAGGTCTGGTTGAAATATGATTTTCTCTTAAGACTAGGTTCATATTAGTAAAGTTATCTTACAAAGAAAGCCATTTTGTTAGTATGTTTTCGGCTCTCTAGTTAAAAATCTTAGTATGATACATATGTATAGATGGTATATTAAAACTTCACTCTCATAGCTTTATGTAATAGAACTCTCGGTTTCATATATAATATATGGCTACTATTTAGGATAATCTTATTTCAGGGCTAAGGAGATCCTGCTTTAATTTAAGAATCTGTTCTTTGCATTCTCTAAATATGGGTAGTTTGATTTATTATGCTTGAGATATGATCAGGTTAACTTACGCCACTTAATTTAGGGCATTCTCTGTATATGGGTTCCTTATAAATTTCTTTCTTTAAAATTGTGGTGATAAAACTTTGGCATGCCCTCTGATCACAATTTCTCTCTTTGATTAAATATTTAGTTTTCCTACCACAGATCTGTTCTCTTATCTAGTCTCTGTTTACATTTTGGTCAGATAATTTCTGATGAATTAATTCATGGTCCATAATTAGGGTTGTAAGTATTCTTTTTTGATGATAATCTATATAGTCTTTAGCTTGTTAGTTTATATTTATTCTCTTCTAAGCTGTTTTGATGTTAGATGTTAGAATTTCCTAGCTTATCAGATGTAACTCAGAAGGTTCTTTCTTGCAGTTTTCGGATTGCATGGATTCCTTCATTGGTTTAAGTTCTTATTTTTACAGGGAGGGCTATCCAATTGAACTCTTCCTATCAATAATAGCTCATTGTTAAGTAAGGATTCTCGGTCTGGTCCTTTGATCTTTTCTCTTCTTCTTTATAGTTGCTAGATTCTGGGCTAGGTTTGACTTTTCAAGTTCTCCCGTTCTGCTGCTATATGGCTCTTTAGCATGGTTCTCATTCATTTCTGGCTTGTTCTCTCATAGTGGAGCTGTGTTCCCCATGGTAGCAGGGATTTGGAGCATTGTGTCTTGTTTTGATCCCAACTATCTGCTTTTTCCCCTCCCTAGGATTCCATCTTCTTGCTTCCTTGGTTTCTTCTCCTTGGCTTTCTTTGTCCCCTGCCTTCTGGCTTTCCTTCTTCCCCTTTTTATTCCCGGTGTCTTGCTTGCCTTAGTATAGGCTCTCTTCTTGCTCTGCCTTGAGCTAGGTGTAATTTCGTTCTCTTCTGTTGGTTTTCCCTTGTGGTGGTCGGGTAGTTGCTTCTAGTTGTTCTGTGTCCTGTTAGCCTTTTTTGTTTGTGGTCTGGCTTTTCCTGGCTTTTCCCCATTTCCCTTGTCAGTGTTTTAGTGTGATCCTGGTTTTTGGTGGTTTTTGTTTTGTGTGTCTCTGTCGTCTTTCTTCTCTTCCCCTTGTGGTTTCTTTTCCTTCTGCTATGTTCTTTCTGGTTTTGCTAGGCTTGTCTCTTCCCATGTTTCTTGGGTCTGGTTCTTTTTTTTCCTCTTTCTTAGTTTTCTTTCTTTTGTGTTTTATGTTCTTTTGAGTTGGGTTTAGGTTCGATCTCTGAACCTAAACGGCTTTGGTTTGTTTTTTTTTCCTTTTCGCTTTCCTTCCTTGGTCCATATTGATTTGTGTGTGTTGTTTAGAGATTTCTTACTCTGACATTTGTCTGTTAGGGGCCTCCTTTCTCGTGTTTATTTGATAGTATACTTGAAGTTGATTTTAGCATTACTACTAACCTCTTCAATGGCAAGGCTATTAGAACAGGGATGCAAGCTGATAATCACTTCGTCTAGTCTACCCGTTTTTCACTAAAAGGAGTTGTTGGTTTCTCAAAGCACTTTATAGTATTTTCAATGTATAATAATTATCAAATGTGAAATATAATCAGGTTATTCTGACTGGGGTATGCCCCATTATACATGTAATAATATAGGACTGAGGTCCCAGGCTAGACCGAAGGTTTTCTTTCCCCGTTCTTTCCTACCAGTGCCCATTTGAACGGAGGAACACTATTGTAACTATTTTAAATTATATATATATATATATATATATATATATATATATATATATATATATCACAATGGCCTTGGCCATTTTACCGATAAAAAAAATTTAAAAATGATTATTAATAAAAAAAATTTATTAATTTTTATTAATTTTAATTATTATTTAAATAAATTTTATGAACTATTTCTAATATTTAATAATTATTTTAAAAATATAATTATTTTATATTTATATATTTTTTATTATAATAACTAATTAATCTAATCAAATTTTATTTTATTTATTTATTTAATAATGGAAGTTATTTTAATAAAAATGGAGATCTATTTAATTATTAATAATCCTGATTTATAATAAAATTGTGAATTGTTTTATTCTAAATCAATGGAATTATTTTAACAACTTGAATAAATAAATAGTTATCCTTTGATTTTTTTTTTTTTTTTAAATGACTTAAAATCTAATGGGGGTAATTCTATATTTGCTTCAGAAATGAGAATGGGTTTAATTGCAAGGGTAGAACTGTAATTCCTAACTACTTGAAAACTTATACTGAAACAAGAATTGAAATATTACTGTAAACTAAAACTATGTGTGTTCCAAACTCAAACCAAACTATGAGACTATTTTGTGTTCTATGTTTTCTCTATGCTTTGGAGTTTTGGGGTTGACCTAGCTTTGACCAGTCTTAGTATGTTACCAGAGGCTTGGGAGTTGTGTGATTGTGATGTTATGATGTTTGATTTTGATCTTTTAAACCCAACCATGGTAATGTGTCTAGTATGCTCTATGATGTGTGTTGGTCTATTGATTGTTATTGCTTTCCAATGTTCTTGTGTGATGTTGAGATGAATGTATGACCTACTTGACTTAACCATTTTGAGTCTTCAATCAATATTTTTGGGGATGCTTTCTAGTTGCTCGTAGAGAACTGATGTGTTATTGTGAATTATTTTTGATGCTTTACAATCACTTGTACAGGACTGAGGTGATTTTTATATGATTATTGATTTGTGCTTTTATAAGCCTAGGGTAGGTAATCTATATGTAATGTCGGGAAGTGGCTTGCAATGGGGGTCGGGGCCCTAAGTGGCTGCCAAGGTAACCCATTGTGAGTTGTTTAATAAGTGAAAATAGTACACTAAATGGGAATAAAATGAACCTAATAAGAGTCTTTGTATGTTCTTTCCCATGCCTTGAGTGCTAGTACAAACTAGGATGGGAGTAGAGAGAACGCTTGGTTGCGACCTTGCATCCTTAGTATGCCTTGTCAGTACAAGAGGATACTAGTGGCTGCATAGGGATCATTAGGGGGCCGAGGTCCTGAGAGACTGCCAGGGTAACTCTAGCGCGATTCATGCGATGACACTTGCTCGCTTACATAGTAGGTTTCCTATGTGTCTTTATGTGCCTCTGGGCTTAGATGTCGGTTTATCTTGGTACCTTTGAGTTAGATTACCTTTAGGGATTTCCAGACTTAGAGAGTACTTTTGATATTTGGTTGTTATCCTGTTTGGGACTTGACAATATCTCCTCAGCACGGTGGGAGTGGGCCATTTAAGTTCCACGCGGTCGGGTGGTAGTACTTTTTACTCTTACCATTGAGATCCATCTGTTGCTACTGTGGCTGGAGTTTCCTTGTCTGCATTTCCTTTCATACTATCTTTGTATCTTATGATGGATGTTTATATCTTTATGATGGATGGTTTCATTTCTTGTATTGCACTTTGTATCATGGGTCCGAGGAGGATGATGTATTTCTATTTCTACATATGTATATTCTTTTAGCCTTTCATACCCTGTGACATGTACAGTGGATGATTGAGCATTCCAAATTTTATTTCCAAGTGGTATTTGGAACAAATGTATATTATTTAAATGGACATTGGACTTTTTAATTATTCTTTCATATGGATGTGGTATTTGATGGACTTAGTATTAATTAAATTTAAATGTGATTCAACGTCATGGGATCCTTAAGGAATGTAACCTGTTATGTATGCTTTTAGTTGATTGTATGTTATTGCTTCCACTACTATGTGTTTGATGTGTATGTTTTATCTTTCTTGTTCAAAAAAAAAAAAGTTTGGCAAACTTAGTAAAACTTTAGGTTAATTCTTTTGGATCCCTTGGCGGGGTGTTATACAATCTATTAGGTGCATCACCATATTTTCCTTTAGCATTTTAAATTCTATAATCCTTCTCCCTTTTCCTTCAAAGTCTTAGTTTAGGTGCACCATGATAGTGATGAAGTCACCCTTCTCTGAAGATTCAATCTCTAATTTCAAGTCCCACACTTTGATATTGTTTCCATGTTACACAAGGTCACCCAAGGATAACATGTTGGGTGAGGGTGCACAATTTTGTGTCAACACTTACCAATTGAGAGAGGTAATGTTTCTTTTATACCTCTCTAAGCCATTTTGGGGCTCAAAATTGGAATTGGCTTGGCATGGCTTTGGCTATCTAGGTAAAAACTCAAGACCTTTCTCCAATGTAAATTTGGGACACCTTTATTCAAAATAGAGCACCTCCCAATGCATAAAGTTATCCATCTTTCCACATGCCTTACAAGTTGTACAATTCTAGTCAATTAGGTCTCTAAATTAAATAAAGGGTTGTGAGTTATGACAATACACAAATAATCAAGATTAAAACTCAAAACAAATACAAAAGGTCACCCATAATGAATAGGGCCTTTATATTGAAGAGGTGATATATGTACAATTAAGTTAAATTAGTAGAGGACAAACATGTAAATGTTTATTAATTAAATGCATTCTAAAAAGGGTAATGATGCTTTGAAGCCTTAAACACTAAAATGGGGCCCAACCAAGGACCAAAATTTTACATGATTAATATTTACAACACTATAATGTTTATTTCTATTAAGTTTCTATAACTATTGTAAATATCTAGATTTTTTTTGATATCCCTCCTCTTAAGGTTATTCTAGGAATTTGTTTTACTACATTCACTTCCTTGCACCTTCTAAATTCAACAACCATCTCCAAACTTTAAAATATTCTAAATTTGGCCTCAAGTATTTTATTTCAATGAATCAAAAGGTTAAATTAACTTTTTAGACACCCTAAACTCAATATGAGCTCAAATTATCATCAATATGCTTCAAAGTGGATCAAAAACACAAGTTTGTAATAAGAAACCCCCTAATAATCTAATACTTCTATCATGGTTTCCTCATTCTCTTGGTCATCATTTAATGCAAATAGATGAACTTACTCAACTAAATTCAAGATTAGTGATCTATATATCTTAATGAAATATAACAAAGCTCTAGTGCCATATAAGATTTGGTATAAAATGCCCGTATACCATGCAAAAATTGGTTCAATATGTAATTGTCCGAAATTGAGGAGCTTAGATGAAGCACGAGTGAGATAAGGTGAAGTGTGAGTGAGATAATATGAAATAATAATAATGCTATTTTATCAAAGAATGAAAATATATTTAATGACAATGAATCAATAATACAAAGAGAACCCCTCGTTTATATTGACTAAGGTGAGTGAACTATATGATTACATAATATTGAGGAATATATCTTAATCTTACAAATTGAGATGTAAAGTGAAGAGTTCTTTATGTATATTGTGTGTAAAGTATTTTGTATGACAATGAACTAGGTGATGGACTAGTTAGGTAAGACACTTTGTTCACATCAACAAAGCTCAATATAGTTGATAATTTAATCAAGTTTCTTAAATCATTTTTAATGCAGACCTATACAATTAGAGATTGAGTTTTAATCACATTAGATATATGAATTTTTTTTCTTTAGTCACTCTGAGTTCAATATTATGAATTCCAATCCAAATGAAACCCATAGATATAACATGTTATATATTCTTTTTAAAAAAAAAATCTCGCATTGATGTTATCCATACAAGTTTTACAAAAACAAATTATCATCTGGAAGTTGGAAATGTACACACTTTATGGATAAATTTATTCTTTCAATTACAAATTGATAAGGACATAAGGTAAATAACTTAGAAAACAAGACTAGCACAATAACAAATGATCATACGATATTCCCTAGAATGTTGATGTGGTATCAATGTTACTATGTGATTATTTGAGGCTTTATGATATTAGCTAAAAGGTGTTCACTAGATGTCTTAAATAAATAAAAAAGTTATCTTTAAATGCAATACCCTAGATTGTAATTCAACTAGTTCATGTTGTAAGTTAGCTTATGGTGGTCACTTGAAGGGTACATAATTGGTCCAATTTTGAATTAAATTTTTGAATACGAGAATCATGATAATATTGCTTTCAACTTACACTTAAAAACACTTAATTTTACACATTACTTATTTCATTACAAATAATCAAGTTAAAGATAGTCCGAAATGAAGGGAATTATACAAGGTATGCGATTTTTAACATAAATCAAAATACTTGTACTAAGCCACTAATATTTTTAAATAAAAATTTACATACCTTGCACATTCACCATTTGTTATAGACTGACTACTAACTTCTTTGTCCCTCATATAATGACCAACATTTAAAACAATATAATTCACACAAAGTCTCACAGTAACATATACTTTGGCTTGACTTTATTTGTATTCAATCCCAAGGTTTATACTTTGAACCTTAGTTTATGTATCCACCATTTTTGTTTAGATTCACATATAAAGCAATTTACCTAGGTTGGTTTCACTCAATTTTTCTTTTAATTTTAAAGCTTGAGTCAAGATGCCTCCCCTTGTTTAATTGTTATGAGTTGTCATGAACATTTTTTTATGAATTATGGTTTACGATGTTGTATTTTAGGACAAACTCCAATTCATTACGTGAATCTACCTAGTACCAATGAAGATCCATAATTTATTGTATTTTATTTAAAGCATTGATATTTGATTAAATGTGGTCTTTGATCATTATACCAAGCCATTAAATTGCTATTCAAGAGTTTGACAAAAGTATGGAATCATCCTAATCATTTGAAAAGTCCTTTACAAACACTAAAATTTTAATAGAAGCTTGAAATAAGCCAATCTCAATCAGTACACAAAAACTGGATTCACAATTGTAGAACCCTCTAGTTATAAAAATACCTTATAAATAAGATTAGCTAAGATAAATCTTCCTCCAATGGTTGGTAAGGTTGTGCTAAGACTTCGAGTTCTTCTAATGTACGTCTTTTGACCGGTCTCATTAAGTTGCTATATGAAAAGCTTATAAAAAGGTTCCCTCTTATCTTCAACTAAACTCTAGATTGTTAAATTACCCCTACCAAATCCCTCTTTGGGAAAAAAAACACATATGTTACCATAAATCCCCACCTACCAGCTTATTATTTTCTCCTAAAAAGAAGTTAATTGAAAACATCCAAAAACCGCTGGTTTAGCTCAGATAGCATTTTCTATCTTACCATAGTAAATATGATGACTTCATATCTGTAGATAACCCTGCATTGGATCGTAGGATAAACTGAACCAACAATTTCCCACGCGGCCTAGACCCTCCGAGGTATCGGTATCGTCTGATTGGCTGAACTAACAACTTTCCACGTTAACCTATAGACCCAATTGCTTCAAGTAAAGAAAGCTCACCAAACCCATCCTATATATGCATCATATGGGAGGCTTTGTTAATGTGTATCAAAACCTAAGAAATTCTTGCAAAAAAAAATGGCCTCTGCCAGTGCCACAATCATCAATGAGGAAGAATGGCTTGTCGCTATGCAGCTAGGCACCTTCTCCTGCCTCCCTATGTCCATCAAGGCCGCAACGGAGCTTGATGTGCTACAGATAATAGCCAATGCAGGGGATGGCGTTCAGATTTCCCCTGCCCAAATTGTAGCCCAAATTCCCAATGTAACAAACCCGGATGCGGCAATTACCCTAGATAGGATACTGAGAGTCCTTGCAAGCCATTCCCTCCTCAGCTGCTCCGTGACCACGGGCAAGAATGGAAAGCCTGAGAGACTCTATGGCCTTACTCCTCTCTGCAAATACCTTGTGAAGAACAATGATGGCCTTTCCTTGGCACCATTGGCCCTGATGAATCAGGACAAGGTGTTTATAGAAACATGGCATTATCTGAAGGATGCTGTTCTTGAAGGGAGCGAACCGTTCAGCAAGGCACATGGGGTGAATGCGTTCGAGTATCCTGCAAAGGATCAGAGATTCAATAAGGTTTTCAACAGGGCTATGGCTGAGCACTCTACGCTTGTGATGGGGAGGATTTTGGAGATGTATGAGGGTTTTAAGGGTTTGGAGGAGCTCGTGGATGTGGGCGGTGGAACAGGGTTTACCCTTAATCTTATTGTTTCCAAGTATCCACATATCAGGGGAGTGAATTTTGATATGCCTCATGTTGTGGCAGATGCTCCTCAGTTTCCAGGTGCGTGTTGTCATATGGATTATAAGCTGATTTCTTAATTCAGGACCCCAAAATCCATGGTTAGGAAGTTAATGATTCAAAGTTATCAGGTTTCTACAATTTATTTGAATGTTAGATCATTTTTAGATGTGATTCTGTGGTATCAATGTTTTGAATCCTACTATATAATCTATCATCAGAATGCAAGAGGAAAAAAAACAGAAAGAAAGAAATATGATAACTTTTTCTTAAATGCTTTTCCTTAATAAAAGCCCTTTTCTGATGAATTTTTTTCTTTCAGGGGTGTCACATGTTGGAGGAGATATGTTCGCCAGCGTACCATCTGGGAAGACTATTTTCATGAAGGTGCGAGAAACCTTTTCATTAGATAGACAATCTACCTGTTTAAATAATTCATTAAGGTTTTTGCCAACTATTTATTTTTGGAATTATCGTTATTGAACTTGTCTGGAAAACTGTAGTCTTAGGCTTTAGCTATCTCAGCATTCTGCTTTATGATTTCTTTTGAGGCAGTTTTGCTGGAAATCTTCGCGCCTCTCGTTAGATTATCTAGGAATTGATTGTGATATTTTTTCAATGTTTTTGGGACATGATCCATCACGAGGAATCAGAGAGAAAGGGAAGCTAATTTTGATTGCTCAGATATCTCTGTTTTCTTACTTTCTAATTAGGTAATGAATCAGAAGTTTATTTAATAGAATTAAAACCAACATTAAATGTCTGTGATTATCCAATATTATTGGAAAGCCAGAAAAAAAAAACAGCAGGAGTTATAAAGTATGTACTAGGTTTGGTTGTCCCTTGGAAGAGGCTGTAGTTCTTCACTAAAATTGATGTCAGAAATATATGATTTAAGCATTCTTTTTGGTTGATTTATTTTCTTATTTTCCATGATAGGTCATGGAGCTCATCTAAAATGCAGAAGAAATAAATTCACACAATTCATTTCAGAAGTCATGTCCAAAAGCTATATACCCTATATCATCTTAAACTGTAGATATCATATATATACATTCTAACTGTTTTCTCCTTTCATTAAAATTTAAGATAGTTTAAAGTCATGAGATCATTACCAGTCTCATGGGCCTAGAACATATAATGTTATATTTGTCCCTCTTGGCTATTATCCCAAATCCTCTAAGGTACAGTTTGTAGTAGTAAAAAAAATGGGACAGACTAATCTCTAACAAAATGCACTAAAGACAAAATAAAGTCAATTTTCTTTTTTTTCCAGATTTATTTTTTTCCAAAATTTTCGTTTTTCTCGACTACAAACTATGTAGATCATGAAGATCATGAACTGAAATTTTCAGAAAAATTTATGACTATAAAAAACAACTACGCATCAATTGTGAGGTACAGTTGTATCAGACAGGCAACTTTGAAGTACTTTTTTGCACCAATGTCCATGGCATGGTTCCCAATTTTTGTGGGTCTTGAATTAGTAATAGCCAAAATGGCATGCTTTACTTGACCATACCATATATTCGGCATAGCAAGAACAATAAAATATTTATCTGATAATTTTTGTAGACCGTCAGTTTGACCAGTACAACCATTCTGGTGGTAGAATGAGCCATTTAACAATGCAGACCAATTTCATGCTTTCATGACATTTGAACATGTAAATTAGTTGTGCTCCACATTGAATTTGGTTTTGTTGTGTTGGTTGGCAGTGGATTTTGCACGACTGGAGTGATGAACATTGCGTAAAGCTTCTGAAGAACTGTCACAAGGCGTTGCCAGAGAATGGAAAGGTGATTGCTGTGGATTCCATATTGCCAGTGGCGGCAGAGACATCATCGTATGCGAAGCAAGCATTTCATGTTGATCTTTGCATGTTGGCGTACAACCCCGGTGGAAAAGAGCGCACAGAGGAGGAGTTCAAAGACCTCGCAAAAGCAGCAGGATTTGCTGGACGTGTGAAGCCCATTTGCTGCGTCAATGGCGTCTGGGTTATTGAATTCCACAAATGATGCCATTATTTCCAAAACCCCCTTCAAAAGTGATTGTGCCATCCACTTCCTATGTGGGCCATTATAAGGCGTGAGTTGTATGCTTGTTTGATAGTGGTAGTAGCTGAAATGTCAGTCACATTATTTGGTTAACCTTTCGGAGTACAGAGCGGATCCATCTTATCTGCCAGCTTATTAAGATTCAATGATCCGACATATTATTATTCTATTTTGTAATTTAATAATAAAATAATATTTACCCAATGTATTTTGCCACTAATTATAATAAAAGTAATATAATTCTGGAAGGGACTGAATTAAATTAGTGGGCCTGAGGGATGATTTCACTTTGTATCATCCATGTGTTGCAAATCAAATGTCTTAATGTGTATTTGGTCTTTTTAAAATTATGAGTAGTTTTTTTTTATTAACTTTAAGATATAAAGTTATATATTTTACAAAAATGGTTCACAAGACTCTTAATATCAAGAATCAAAACAACAACTAACTATTCATAAGAAAAAAGAGAGTATAAATTCTTAGGCAGCAAGAGCAAAGGTAGATCTTGGCAGTCATCAAAATTCCATACATTAGCAGGGTTGGGCGGTTCGTCCAGAAAAGACCAACCATCATCATTTGTATCCTTTTATTCCTGCTCTCTCTTAGGAGGCGAAATTGCCAACACCAAGCATGTAAAGCACTTGTCATTGGTGGCAGAGGACTCCTAGTAGCAGGAAAAGTTCAATTTTCTCAAAATGGAGTCAATTTTGTAAAAGTATTTTATATAGTAATTATATTTAATATTAATTTAAAAAAAGTCTTATTTTAATTATTTTTAAATTTTGTTGAATGTTTGTCTCTTCTAATCTCTCTCTCTCTCTCTCTCTCTCTCTCTCTCTCTCTCTCACACACACACACACACACACACACACACACACACATACTGAATACAAACTTTTTCGTTCTCACCTAGACATCCGCCTTTCTATGACCACAAAACCTTAATTCACATCTAATGATTTAAGAAGCTCAAAATGTGTTGGTTTAAAGTGAGGTTATAAACTAAAGGTAAACCTCCATTCAAGGATAAAAATTAAACCACATATCTTCATTATCAAATTGGTATCACTCCATGAAATATCGTAAGAATCCAACATATGCATTCACCCTCGTTATGGTCATACACATGGAGCCTTGACATCAATTTTTTATATTTAAAATCACATAAAAAAAATTCATGGTTGAGCTTGTTAGGATTTATAAGTACTGTTGATCTATAAAAATAAATTGCCAACTTTGCAATGGCTAAATATCACCGCATACATATGATTTAGGACACAATGGTTTTGGTTGTGTGGAAACCTTTGTTTGAAGGTAAAAACCACGATGAGGTTAATACCCACAAATATTCACTATACTACAGTAAATGAGTTTGCTTGGTTAAGAGTGTACAACTACCCTTTCTAAGGGTTCATCTTGTTAGGTGTGACTTTTGTGCCTTGTTAGAAGTAAAAATAGATCTGCTAAGATATACCTTTGCTAAAGGATTTATAGAATTTTTTAAAGAGTCTACCCCATAAGGTTCTTTACAACTTAACACCTATTAGGGTCCACCTAATCTAGGGATTTATTAGTTGTAACTATTAGGAAAAAATTAAATGTCTGATTTGAATATGTCACTCTCTTGCCTATCAGATCCCTTATGCTCTTTAATATGATTCTAATGTATTGTGTACTTCTCTTCTTTTTATCTTGATCACAACTACTGGATCACTCTCTTCTACATAACTTACATCGATCATTCTCTATCACTAGTTTCTTCCATATTAACCATTAAGGACTACAACTCTCTTTCAAGAACATCAATATGTCTATTACAGATCCTATATGTTTACTTGTAACCCATTTGCCTCTTAATCTCTACCCTTCATTTGAATTAATGTTTCTCTCTCTTTCATTTCATGCATTTTACAACTCTTAGTTACTAGATTTGATCAAGTTAGACTGTATAACTATTTTACTCATCCACCACGTATTACCTATCCCAAGGTAGTCATTACATCTCTTCTTCACCTTCATTATGTAGATTTACACTATCCAATGTACCTCTTCCCTGGCCTCTTCCTTAACCAGTGTGCAAATTGTCAACACTCTACTATGCAATCATTAATCGTGACATAGTGATCACCGATTGTGATAGGTGTCCTTCCTTTTCTTTTAAACATGTATTGTTACCAATTAACATGTTGGGTTGCCTCCTTAGTTTTCGCTAATCAATGGTAAGTATACTATGATTATCATCAATGATGACCATTTGAGAATCATATATCTTTTCAATTGGGAAATGGTTAGGTATTGCCATTTGTCTATTTTATCTTCCAATGCCAATTATTTGAACAATCTCCCCCTTTGGCATTTATGACAATATCCCAAATCAATTCTCATAATTCCCAAAATAATCTAATCTACCCCCCACCTCCCCCGTTTAGATCATATTACCTTCTTACAACTTGTGATCTCTTCCTTTGGTCTTCTCTACTCTTCTCCCCCTTTGACAACAATGCTAAAGTTGTAATCTTTAACAACATGTAATTATTTATTTACATTATGTCAAAGATAATGATGCAAGAGCATCCTGGGGTAGTTTGCAATCCTGTATGTAGGAGCATTGAGCTTGGATTTGTGGACTTATGATTCACGCAGTTGGGGATGTGTTCAAGGCACATTGGGGAACTTTTTCCTAAGTGCACATGAAGTTTGGAGTAATCATGTTGGAGTTAGAGTCATTTTGGTGGGTGTTGGTAGTGTGTTCTTGATTTCCTCGACAGACCATGGAGATTGTATTCATGAGCTTCAATCCGTGGGAGTTGGCTCATGCACTCTTGGATTTGGATAGTTAGATAGCACTTGGACCTATGCCTAAAGGTACATACTCTTATGTTGTCATATGAGTTAGTTATGCACTGTAAACTTAGGGCTTGCCCTAAGTATTTAGTTATTTCATGTATTTAATGTTTGTTGTCAAGCCAACTTGTGGCTTGAGGGATTATTTAATGTAACTTTCTAGGCCTACTTGTGGCTTGGTTTAGTAAAAGTAGGAGGGTCTTGAGATGTCTTGAGTCATTGTCCATCCAGCACAAAGTTCAGCATGGAGTAGTTGGGAGGAGTGAAGTTTAGCAAAGATAGTAGCAAGTGTGGGCTTATGAAACAAGAAGATTGCTTGGTGGCTTGCGGGCTCAAGTTTATATTCTTCTTGGGGTTCTCTACTAGATTGAGGTCTAGGATAGCTAGAGTTTGGATCTTGCGAGGTCTTGCAGAATCGTTATTGTAATTGCTAGATGTATTTGGCCATAACCTAGAAGGCCTTACAACCAAGCATGTTGGATATAAATCTTATGATTATATTATGAGAATTGACATTATTTTGGATTAAAATCTTTGTTTTATTATTTATCTTCAGCTGTGTGATTATCTGTTGGGGGCTAGGGCATCTCCTTCAAGGATTCTCCTGCCTTGCATTGCATCAGATAACCTTGTGACTAGCTTGTGCTGACTCTTTGGATCTCACCCAAGTCTTCTTCAAATGACCCAATGCAATAACCTATTCTTGCATGTTAGTTTCAATGCCGTCTAATTTATTAATTTACTCTACACTTGGTAACTTTCCATTTAGCTTCTTCTTATGTTTTTATGCTTCTCTGTGTTGAAGTAACTAAGAGCGTTTCTTCAAATGTATTTTCATTGCCATTGTAATTGATGATTTCTAAATGCAGATTTGGATCTCATATAAATATGAGAGGAGACATGTCTCTATAGTTAATCACTATTTAGTTTATAAATAACTATATGTATAACTCACTTTTAACATATATATAATAATATATAATGCATAATATATATAATACATATTATATATAATGCATAATATATATTATATTACATATATAATATATAGTATATATATAAGATACTTATCTTAAGGACAATTTATCATCAATGAGGTAGCTTTAATAAACTCAATCCAACAAAGGCTACAACAAAGTCATGTCCCATAACTTATGTAAGTCACACACACACACACACACACACACACACACACACACACACTTATTAATAATATGAGAAATAAACAAAGTTCACATAGATCATGAATACAAATACTCAATGTAATGAGTATATCACTTCGACTAATGCTATACTTCAACACTCCCTCTTAGCAAGGGAGAAGTAACAAAAACATTTTATGAGACATCAGAAACAAGGATATCTATATACAACATATTACCTGACTTTAACACTTTGAAATAGTGACTAGTCAAATCACTACAATCACAATGTTATGAACACTATCATAACATACATTATGATCTCTAATTGTCAGAAAAAATATCTAGGGTAATGATAATGAATATGTTATCGATGATCTCTAATTGCTTGAAGCAATGTCTAGAGATGTCCATAGTAATAACATGAAAATTTGTTACTCATGATCTCTAATTGCTTGAAGCAATGTCTAGAGATGTCCATGATAATAACATGAAAATTTGTTACTCATGATCTCTAATTGCTCGAAACAATGTCTAGAGATGTCCATGATAATAACATGACTTTGTTATCTATGATCTCTAATTGCCTGAAGCAATGTCTAGAGATGTCCATGATAATAGGCCTATCATTTGCAAGATTGTCACCTTACAAACAATTACCTTTTGTTTATATATGTCAGTGAAAGATCGTCACCTTTCATTAAATATCATACATGAAATAGTAACTAGCATGAACCTAGTCATAGGGTGATACAAAGAGTTTTCACCTTATATCTCTTGCTCATAGAGGAAAGCACATTATAGAGAATTTCTCTTTGGAACTTCTCCTCATGGAGAAGATATCATCCAAAAAGGATTGCATCTCAAAAATTTCTCCCTCTGAACATCGATCCTGGGAAGTTAGGCCCTCTTGTTACTTCCTCAGAAACTATCTTTACCTAAGGATGCCTATCAAACTCACCACTCCCTCATGATATACATAGGAGTAGGCCCATCAGCATCATGCAGTCACCCACATGTATTTCTAGACTCCCTCTGAGTATCAATCTTCTTAGAAGCTCCAACATTACCTTCGAAGAAGTGTCATACTCCCTCTTAATGTAGAAGAATCTCATAATCTTAATCATCAAAGATGTTTTCTTCAAGAGCCTCACTTTATCCATCTTAATCATTAGGGTCTTTGGAACTACCATCATTAGATTTAGTCTACATGCAATATTTGGTAGCATATGTAAGGTACCAACCTTTTTTTATTGTATGGATATCCTCAAACATAAAGGAAAATATCAAAGCAACTAACCCTTATATTTTGTATAGAATTACAAATAAATGAATAGATAAATGTAAAAGATATAAGTACTTATCTGCCCATGTGGGTCATGGAATATCTCCTTTTCTAAGGATGGTTCAAGTGGGAATGAAACATTGCCTATTATTCCCCCCACAATGTAAGGTTACTCACTCTTATATCATTGAACACTTTCACATCACATCAAATTTGACGACTTCTTTCTAACTTCCAACTTGCACTTTCATATCATGTACACAAGGGTAGGTCCATTAAGATCACATAGTTGAATGAATTATAGTCCTCTTTACTGTTACAATTTATCGATCATTGAAGATTCTATTACAATATGATTTACTCCCTCTGAATCAATATGATCAAGATCATTGAAGATTAACTAAATCATATCATCTATCTACTCCCTCTCTTTTAAGGTTGCCTAAAATAACATTCTCGAAGGAAAAAAGATCAAGGCACATAGCTTTTATAGTATACATAAGAATCTTAACATTAGTTAGGATTCCTACAACATAAGGTAATATTTCTCATTAATAATATCACGATTCACTATATAAATAATCTACAATTGTGAGAAATTTTACATTTATAAAATGAAAGTTCATAATGATCTAATTATGTATATAACATAATAATCTTTATATAATTTCCAATATAATATAGATCAAATAAATATTTAAATGTATATATTCAATATGCATATTTTAATCTATGTTTTCAAGATGATATTTCCTCATTTATACCACATAAAATTCTATGATAACTAATATCACTTATATCCATAAGAAATTTTATAGAAAATATATTTTACTATAAATACATATAAATACACACACACACACACACACACACACACACACACACACAGAATCACCATATATTTTCAGTTATACTATCTCTTATAATATAACTACAAAATAGTTATTAATGATCACACATATTAATGTAAATTTGTTACATATATACATATAAAATCATATATTTATTTATTAATATTATAATATAAATTAGATATATAACAATAATAATGTAAAGGAAATACATTACCTCAGTTATTTAATACCATAATAATAATAATCTAAATATACATTACCTCAATTTACACGTAGGATCCGATGGCCACTTTATCCCTATCACTTCAAAAGTTCAATCGCATGGGTGCCCTTTTCTTGTGTTCAAAAAGGGGATTGTTGAACCTTTAATGAATAGTCCTTATTCACTAGTTAATACAAATCCTTCACCTCCTTTACTTGCTTATCTTTTCATTAGACTGCCTTCATAATAATAACACATGGACACCTATGTTATCTTGTCTAGATCTTGTAACAAGCCATTTCCTTATAGCACCAAGTATGTTTTGCCTCCTTCTTTAATAGTATATATCAAATTTATACTTTCCTGCTTATAATATTGGGTTGTCAAATTGTGGAATCAACATTGATAGATTAGGATGATTTCTTCAAATAATTTCTTTGTTAGATAGCAATCAAGACCAACCGTTGCTCTTGTTTCATTCCTTCACTATAATAAGTGTAAGGATGATGTGGCATCTTACGATGGAGTAGTTATAACTCTCACGTCCCTCCTTTGCAATTGTGATATGGGAGCTATTTATTGGTGCTCTGAGAATATTTTATACTTCCACGAGCGCTCTCCTTATTTGCTATCCGCAATCACTTGGTCAAATGACCCATGCCCCTCATTCATGCTACAACTTGGATTGGTTATGGAGGCTTGCCTTTGTTGCAAACATCGCTGCCACCTTTAATCTATTCTTACTACCCTAAAACGGTCCATTCATTCATACTAACAAGAAATACCTGAAGTAAAAATTTTGCAGGTCTGAATAACCACAGCCTAGTATAGCTGCAAGGTGCAACAAATTTTTAATATTAGCCACCAACATTAATTCCGCCACTATGGAAACTTGGTTATTAATGTTTCAATATAATCATCATCTATATTAATGTGGCATTCTTCATATTAATGCCAATGCAATGTTAAGATTCCTTGTCTTATCTATCTATTTGCAATAACATGTTGTATTCTGATGTTCTATATTTCCTTCACCTTGTTGTCTCTACAATCCTAATATATGTTGTGCAAGCAAGTACTCATTCTTTCATGGAAATAATATTATATGAAATGTAGTCCAAGTTCTATGGATTTAATTTGCACCTTATGAAATTGAAAATAAAGGAGCTCGATTGTTCCATTTCATTGTAATGTGAAAAGGGATTACACTCTTGTGAATAAGATCTATGATTTGCTGAGAGATGAACTCACGATACCTCCAAATTAGCTGATGTTATCAGAGAAGTCCAATCCTTCTCTCAGTTTCGAATCCATCTATATGAATAATCTTTTTGCAAATTGCAGATTAAAGTCTACACCTTAGTCAAAATTTTTGTAAAGAATGGAGGTAAGAGGAAACATGCAAGTGTATGTTTAATAATCTGTTATGCTGTGACAATAATCATATAACAATCCCTAGCACAATTTTAAGCTTCTATATTTCAGTGTATTCTACCAAACAATCTTTATTCCATCAACTGATGTTACATAGAATGCTTAAGATAAATAAAGTTTCTCAACCTTAAACTAATCTATTTTCTTTTCTCCCTTTCGTATCAATTATTTTCCATATCATTTCCATTCTTTCTCACATTTGCGACCTGACTTTGATACCATGTTGAAGTAACTACGATCATTTTTGCAAATGTATTTTCATTGCCATTGTTATTGATGATTTTCAAATGCAGATTTGGATCTCATATAAATATGAGAGGAGACATGTCTCTATAGTTAATCACTATTTAGTTTATAAATAACTATATGTATAACTCACTTTTAACATATATATAATATTAATATATTAACCATATATGTAATATTATATTATATTATTATATAATAATATATAATGCATAATATATAATAGATATTATATATATAAGATACTTATCTTAAGGACAATTTATCATCAATGAGGTAGCTTTAATAAACTCAATCCAATAGAGGCTACAACAAAGTCATGTCCCGTAGCTTATGTAAGTCATAGGCATACATACATACACTCATATATATATAGACACACACACACACACACACACACACACACACACACACACACACACACACACACACACTTATTAGTAGTATGAGACATAAACAAAGTTCATACAGATCATGAATACAAATACTCAATGTAATGAGTATATCACTTTGACTAATGCTATACTTCAACACTCTGCATAGCCTCCATGATAGGGGATAGAAGTGCTCGTACTTATAGTATGCTCATCATTCTCCTAATATGTTCTTCCTATAGTTGTCTTGTTCAAGGTCTTCTTCACCTCCTCACTAAATGAGGTAGTTGAACTTGATAATGGATCAAGTTGCTTGCATAGGCTCTCTAATTCCTTTTGTGTGGCACCTTTATAGTGCTCGAAGTCTTCCATAGTCTCTAAATAGTTTGATATTATGGTAAAGTTTTTCCTAGTTGCTATCAATGTTTCTTGTACCTCTTTTACTAACTCTATCAATGGACTTTTGATTCCAGTAATATTTGTTATTATTTTGCTTGCCATATTCTTCTACAAGTTCTCCTTGACCATGCTCATAGCTACAAATTGTAAATATGTATTTTGACCATAGACAGTGTGCCTAGTTGATTAATTATTGGACCTTCCCTATTATACTCATATTTAGGTACTAACTCTGCTAAGATATTCTTAGCTTATCTTAGCACTTGTTTCTTCTTCTTCTTGCCTTTGATGGTATTCTTCTTTACTTTTTTTGAGTACTCTATCAATTCTTAGGGTTTTAGCTTATTAGAATCCATAGGTATAGAAATGATCTCTTCTTCACCTAGATCTTCAACTTCTTCCCCAATCAAAAGTTTGACCAATTTTCTTTTCTTTACCATAATTTTTAGAAGACTAAGCTTCCTTCTTACTTGATATTCTTCTTCACTCTTTTCCTATTACTCTTTTTACTGACTTTCCTCCATCATTTCATCTTTCTTCTCTATTGTGATAGGCTCTGCCTATCCACAAGATAATTCTGGTTAATTAGTTATGTCAACTTATCTGGCTACACTAGTTGGTGTCTCCACTCGTTATGCATCTAGCTCCTCTACTTGTTTTGGAATGTCGTGTACCACACTTCTAATTATCTCTTCAACTAAAAATGTAGCATCAATTTTTTTTGGTGATGAGTGTCTTTGTAATTGGTCATCATGCTTTAGAGTATTTCTCCACATTTCACAGTCTCATCATGTAATGACTGAGTGTCTTCTATTAGAATCTTGGTTTCTCTTTCCTTTAAATTTCTTTTTATAATCTTCATATAGTTTCTTGGCATATTTTGAGCTTATCTCTGATTGAACTTCCATTAAGGCTTTCTGATGCAGGATCATCTTGGATGTAAGGGTGATCTTATATCACACATTTTTTTTTCCATTTTTGTCTTTTCAATAACAACAATCTTAGTGCAAAGTTATGATTTGTGGAAGCTTTTTTTTTTTTAGTAAGTGGGTCATGTAAGATCATCTAATTTCATAGGTGGAGGTTCATCTTAGATATATCAGCCTGCTAGATGAGTTTCATTGCCATATCTTTTATGTTTTGGTGAAGTTATTGTAGATTCTTGGCATACAAACTTCAGGCTTACTTTTGAAGTCCTAAATGGCTCTACAATGAGGTCAACCCTCAATTGAAAAATGCTTGTGCAATTAGCTATTGTAGAACATGAGCTTCCATTTACAAAAATGGGTTATAATAGCCAATCAGGTAAACTATTTGTAAGTTATGGTCTCCATAAGCTGGGCTACCCAAAAATATAATTTGTAAATAGTTTTTAGCCAATTCTATGTAAATCATACAATTTTAGGTTGGTTAACCTCTAGAGTTAGGGCTAAGTTTCTAGAACCTTCCTGGGTAATGGAAAATGCCTATATAAGGAAGGCCCATAGGTTGTTTAGGATAGTTCTGCATGGTGGTTCACAGCTTTGTCTAGCTAAATATTGTAAAGAAGACACCCATGTAGCTTTGCATATTAGATTTTTGAATTATGTAATTCCATACTTTTGGAGATATTAAGAATCCCATTTTGAGTTCTTGCAAAATTATTGTTTTTTCTCTACTTTTTTTTCTTAGTTTGTGGTATTCAGAGGTGTACCCTTCATTAAGTGATATCAAAGTAGGAGTTCCTAAGTGTGTAGACAGATCACTGACTATGAGACAGTTTGCAGTAGGACCATAGTTTAAGCTCAGTGTGTAGAAAAACTGTCGATTGTGAGGTAGTTTGCACAAGAGTTTCAGTGATAAGCATGAAAAACACCCCCATGAAGGGAACATGACATAAGAGTCAGAGTTGTGGCACCTGAGGTTAGGACTCTCTAAAGAAAAATGAAAGCATTGCAACAACATATATGTTGAGGGATGAATCTTGCCATAAGAGATGAAAGTGAGGATGAAAGAGAAAAAGAAGAAAATGTTGTGCAACCAAGAGGAAGAAATGATTTTTAGGGCCCTTTCCATGATTGGGAAAATCCTTGAGTTTAAGAGGTTCCCACATTATCAAGAAATCTTAACTCAAAGGAATTGATTAACTGGATCAATGGATTGGAAGATTATTTTTATAATAAAGATATCAAAGATCCTAATAGGGTCAAGGTTGTGAAGTCTTGAATGAAGGGTCATGTGAAGATCTAGTGGTAGGAGATCTAGTTGGAGTGAAATAGAAGAGGCAAGGAGAATATCACTAGATGGGATTGGATGGGAGAAAAATTGAAGTGGCAATTCATTCCCAATGATTATGAGCTTGACCTATTGAAAAAAATGCAGGGGTTGAAGTAAGCTCCCACTTCATCTTTTTTTTGTGTGAACATCATTCATCTTCACCTATTTAATTTCACCATAATCCAATCCACTCCAATCACTCGTATCATTCCTTACCTCACCGGTTCTCTTTCCATACCAATTTGATACTTCAACTTTCTTCTTGACATCAATGACAACCATATTATTACTAGTCTTACTAGTTAGCTCCATCAGTCTCAATTTTTTCCCGTTTTGATAGTTATGCCAACAAAATACTTGTTCAAAGGCTGACATGGGGGATTAGTTACTTTGACCTTGGAAAGGCTCTTTTTAATAATGAAATTATTTTCTTTCTCTATCCCTTCCAATATTTAACCTTCTTTAGCTTCCACGAATAAATGTTTTTTTGATTTGGAATGAATGGGAAATATGCTGGACTAAGCTACATCAACCAAGAAAATGATGGGCGATGAACTCAAGCGTTGAGTTAGAATATTGTGTTGTCATTGATTGGAAACCAGTTAACAAGAAGTCTCAAAGTGTTCCAAGTGCAACCACCAGTAGACTGGAGTACTATCAAGATAGTGAAGTGAAGAGAGAATTGTGAATGCTAAGTGGTCATAGCCCAATTAGCATTGATGTGATAACACAAGAGGAATTTATAAACATGATAAAGACATGTAGCAAAGTAGTGTGGCAGAATGTACATAAACACACAAGGTCACATGCCTAGCTATAGGAGTGCAGACGATCAAGCTAGCCTATAAGCATATGCATATATGGATAGATAGCCATAGGTGTCTTGTGACTATGCTCATTATAGATTTCAAAATTCAAATTGTAGAAAACTTTAGGGCTTCTATTTGTAGTCCGGGTGAGTTAAAAGAATTACATGACAATCATTTAAACCATGTGAGCTATAGAAGTTGGAAATTAAGTGAGGGAGAAAATAAGTTCACTACTAAGAAGGAAATAGCCAAGAATATTGTTGTCTCCATGGCTGTGAAAACCAAAGAATCCATCAAAGGAAGACAATTACATACAAGAAGCTAAAATAGGTGCTAAGCACATGAAAAGAATCAGAGCAGAGAGTAAGAGGATGCTCACCCAAGCTAATGCAATAGAAGAAGATCAAGGCATCTTCAAGGAAACACAATAGAGGATCTACCAGGTAAGGTGTGCCATATATCTAGATCAATACATTAGTTTTCTTTCTAATCATAGCATCTATTGTAAGCCTTTAACATGGAAAATTTGTAAGAAGTCTTTAAAATCCTCTAACAAGTTGTCTCTCATAAAGAGATCTAAATCCTATTGCAAGGTAGCCTTAATAGGCTATTGTAATCCTAACAGGTTATTAGCATTCCTAACAAGATGTGTTCTCAGAAGGAATAGCTGCAAGCCTTTAATAGGGCACCCTTTTTCCTGCAAGGAAAGGCTAGTGGGTACATTACTCCCATTGTGGTTTTTACCCTCATGCTGAGGGTTTCCACATAGAAATATTCGTGTCATTGATGTATGCTTATGTGTGGAATATTGTATAGTTCTACTACACAGAATTTATCATTTCCTTGTTAGTATAAGTAGTAATAACACAATGTGTGGTAAAGATTAGTAGACTAACTAGTAGATTTGGAAAAAGTGCCCATACTGATTCACCCCCGCCACCACCCTTTGTAGTACTACTTGGGACCAACAAAATCCTCACTTGTTAGTGTTTAGTTCAATACATAGATTAGATTTGAAGTTGGAACTATGAGGAAACTGATCTATGCTACCTTGTGCATGGAAATCTGTTATAATTTTTGGGTTTATGGATATTATTTTATGTCTAATTTTTCTTTGTGTATAATTCTTGTTTTAGGTAATAATCTAATTGTTAGTTATCAATTTAATTAGTTTTAGTTATCTAGTTGTACACTAGTAAATAAAATATTTTACATTATCAATATTCATGAAGTTTTCTTCCAATCCGTAGTGTGTTTCCTATTTTTGGTAGTGTTTCTTTGCAAATTAATTCAAGTGAAAAGTGTTAACTATTAATCCATTTATAATGAAAAGGAAATTTAGCTCTTGAGGAATCAAAGTTTGGAGACCAATCAAAAAATATAACAAGAAATCCTTTACAAAATATGGGAGGGTCAATTAACAACATGTTTTTAAGTATACCATTTAAACAAATTATAAAGACATTTTTTTTTTCTAGTTTAGCAATACTTACTTGGTCCTTGAAGAACATCATAAACTGATTGGGGAAGTCAAATCCATAAATTCCATGGCCTCTCCATATTGCATAGACTCCACATTACTTCCACCATGCCCATAGACTGTTGGAGTGTCCAATGATGCTTATAATACCATGGTAACAAATGATTCAATAGGGTTACGACTAGTATCTTACATGGTATTATCTTGAGATAACCCATTTATGGTTTTGTGAAAATAGTTTGTTCTGTGCATTTGCAAGGAAGTTTTGAAGAAACTGTAAACCTAAAACAAGGTGTCATACTTGCAACTCTTTGAATTATTTGAGTTGTTTCTTGTGTTTTTCCTTTTGCTCTGTTGGGAGGGTTACTAGCTTTATCCACCCTATTAAGATTATTCTTTGAGTTTCCTAGAGGGACATTGTTTGCCCCCATTGTCGTAGGATTTACTATTGCATATCAAGAAGCCAAAAAGAGAAACAACCAAAGTTTAACAAGACCAGGATGCTATCAACCCATAAATCTAAAATACCCAAACAATAAAACAACACTAAGGTTGCAACAGATGAATCAGTAAGCCATTACAAAGGCCGTCCCAGATGAAGCATCAAGTATCAATGAACAAAAAGAAAAATTACAACACAAAATTAACCACTTTCTTCTTTGCTCGACTCCAAGGTGGTGAACCTCACTAGGGAAGGCATGAAGGAGGTAGTAGGAATTGGATCCTTAGAGGGGGGTCTCCATGGTCCATCCTTTCTGATCTTCTTTAGAAGCTGAGCTAGAGGAATGTTGAAATCATCCTCTACCAAGCTAGCAACACTTCCTTTGTCCTTCTCTTTAAGGGTGGTATATCCATAAAAGAGGTTCTCCTTTGACAAGGTAGCTTTTCCTTCTTTCAAAAAAATCTGAAACTAATCCTCCTTTAGCTTGAAGATTGCTATTACCTACAAGGAAATATCAGTAGCTATGAGTCTCCTTAGAGACTTAGTAAGGATACAATCAAACCCCTAAAAAATGTTGTTATTCCTAGATTTCCAAATATACCAGAGCAAAATAGAAGAAAGAACAAACCAAAACACATTTAATTTCTTGCTGCCATAATAGATTTTACCATATATAACATTCAAGATAGAGAAGTTAAAGCCCAAACAAAATCCAAATAATTGCCAAACTCTAGAAGTAAAGGGCCACTCAGGAAGACATGAGTAACAGAGTCAGGATGGGTACAAAGAGAGCAAGGGTTGGGATCACCACTAGGTTTGGAGAAGGGTAGTTTATGAATAAGAAACTGCCAAAGGAAGCAGGTAATCTTGGGTTCAATAGGTCTGGCCCAAAGTTGACTAAGGATCTTCTTCCATTCAGGCTGGGGAAAGGAGATATTCCAAACAACATTCAGGTGGTTAAGTACAACATGTCTAGAAGAAATCAAGTGATAAACAACTTTATCTTTGACCAGATGAAGAAGGGTGAAATCTGGCCACCTAAGGTGAAACTGGCAAGAGTCAGCTGAGCAACAAGCTTTTCTAACACCAGAGGCTTCAAGAGCTTTATCAATCATAATGTAAGTTATTCTATGGGAGTCTGGTAAATTGAATCTCAATTTCAACTTTGCCCACTCTAGCAATTTATTGTTTTAAAAAACATCTCTAAAAGTATTAATACCAGACTTGGACCAGCATTTTTTTGAACAACCCTACACTAAGGAAAATGGTTTGCCTTTGCTTTAAAGATTCCACCAGATAGAACACAAAACACACCAAATGCTACCTTGGTCAGTCATGTTAATGGTTCCTAGAAGGGGTCTGATTTTACCCCAACTTTTCCAAATAGCCTTAAAAACCACAGATCCTTCAATTGTAGATTTGCAATCAAGTGCAAGAAAATCCAGAGCATCCCAATTATTCTAGAATTTGGCTCCACAGGGATGGCCATCGGTTAAATTATTTCTGACAAGAATCTTCTAGGGTTCCTCTCCAAGAGTGGCTTTAGCAATCCATTTTATTGCCAAAGCAATGCCTTGCTTTCTTAGATCTTTAAGTCCAAGCCCCCACATAACCTTGCTCTTAGTTCACCATTCCCGTGTAATAGCATGGGCTTTAGAAGTTCCTTTACCATCCAACCACAGAAAATATCTCATAATTTTTTGGAAGAATTCAAATTGATTGACATTAAATAACCAGGCCGAAGAAAAATAAACAGAGTAAGAGGAAAGAATCTTCTAATAGACCTAAATCTTGCCAGTCAAAGAAAGAGACAACGTGTTCCATTTGTCAATATTTTTATTAATCTTCTCTTTAATCCAGCACCACATATTGTTAATGTTGGGATTGACCACAAAGGGGATACTGAGGTACCTAACAATATGGTTGGGACCACCCCAGCTAATCTTGATTTTGGTGCACCACTGAGGTGGGTTGGGTTCCTAGCCCAAAATAATAGATCTGGCAATGGATATCTTGCTTTCTGAGGCTATGCAAAAGATTTCAAGCTTAGCCATGAGATGTTGCATATTATCTTCAGTGAGTTCAAATAGAATCAAAGTATTGATATCAACATATTGCACATTGGAAATTTCATCTCCATTAGGTAGGAGGAGCCCAAAAACCCTAGGCGAGATGGATTCATCTCTTCGGAGATAGTGCAAGGCTTCAACAATAATCACAAAGAGTGCAGGGGCAAGAGGACAACCTTGCCTTATGGATTTGAAAAGATCAAAACAATTAGATCTTCTTCCATTCACCTCAATGGAGGCATTAGCATCCTTCAATAGAACTCCCATCATCTGAACATAGAAATCTGAGAAACCTAAGGCTTTCAACATCATACTTGAACATATTTCCATTCCACTCTATCATAAACTTTCTCATAGTCAATCAAAAGCATTCCAATATCTTGTCTAGAAGATCTTGCCCAATCCATAACTTCCTAGCAAGTTAGGAGATTTTCCAGAATATACCTCCCTTTCACAAAGCCTGTTTGAGTTGGACTAATCACTTTGGGTAGAATAGGAGCAACTTTGACTGCTAAAATCTTGGCTATAATCTTATAAGTAACATTGAGAGGGGTGATTGGCCTCCAATTCTTGATCAGAGTTTTATCATCACCTTTGAAAATAAGCTTGATGAGGCTAGAATTGATAGATGGGCCCAAGGAACCTATCATCACAGAATAGTTGTAAAGTTCAAGAAGATTGGGACCAATCCACTCTATGTTAGTTTTGAAAAATTTCACCGAGATACCATCTAGTCCAGGGGCTTTATCACTTTTCATAGAGGAAATAACATTCAGGATTTCTGTTAGGTAAATAGGGGAGTTAAGAGTTGAGGCATCTGAATCCGAAACTTTCCTGGGTATGATGGAATCAATCTTAATCCTTGCCACCTTAGTCATCAATCCCTTATCCTCAGAAGAGAAGAGGTTCTTGTAGAATTGAAAAAAGGCCAAAAGAATATCCTCTAAATTAGTTAAAATGACATCTTCACAAATGCAATTAATCTTATCCTTGGCTTCTTTCAAAAGTAGCATTTTTAAAAAGAACTTAGATCCCCTATCTTCTAATGATAACCAGTTAGCTCTGGACTAGATCTTAGCTCCCTGAATTTTTTTTGACTAGAGTTTCCTCAATTCATGCTTGGTATTAGCCACAGAATCAGCAAGAGTGGGGTCACCAGGATGTAACTAGGAGGCAACTTCCTCAATCTACAGAGAGTTCACCAAGGAAAGTTCCAGAGCTCTATTATCTTTTGCTTTCTTTTTACCCATGGCTTTAAATAAGTTTTTCCAAGAGTGAATAGATTGGACCCAACTATCAATCGGGTTGTCATGCTTACATACAAAGTGGTTATACCAATGGATAATTTTGGAGGCCACTAGAAGTTCTTGATCATGTAGAAAAGAAGAATTAAGAGCAAAGGCATGAGATTTTCTTTTTATAGGATGCTGGGAGCCAAGCTTAAAATATCAATCACAATTGCATGATGGTTAGAAAGGGAGAAAGCGGGAACTTCCACTGGATTATTATCCATGGGTTTTAGACAGTTGAAGAAATCCTTATTAAAATAGAACCTGTCCAGCCAAGAGTAAATTTTTTTCTCCCCTTTCTAATAATTAGACCAAGTGAACGAAATACCATGAGAGTGCTATATCAAATCGGCAAGGGGATCAATGAGATTAAGCTTATTAGCCATTCTGGACCAATATAGACTTTCATTGCCTTTCCACTTAAATTTGAGACCTCCCAACTTGTCTTGAGCCCTTTCAACAATGTTAAAGTCTCCTACTAGAATCCAGGGGATGCTAGGTAGCTTAGCCATCCATTGCCAAAGAGTACTCCTCTCCAAAAAATCATTAGGGGCATAGACCGAGCAAATGCCAAACTCAAAGTCTTCATCCTTAAAAGTAACCTAGGAAGCTCTATTACAAGGGGAAAATACCTAATTGCTAACCTTCTTCCTCCAACAAGGGCCAACCAGAATAGAAGAGCCTCCCTTACCTTTAGGATGCTTGGTGGAGAAAGTAGCAACATCTTTCTAGATGCATTTCAACGCAATATCCAGAGTGAATCCTATAGACTTGACTTCTTGGAGGAGGAGGATGTCTATATTCTTGTTCCAACTTAGGAATCTCTTAACAATATATTTCCTGTTTGATGATTCCAACCCTCTCACATTCCAGGAAGCACTTTTCAACTTATTCATCAAAGGCAATTATTTATCAGTGTCCATGGGGGATTGGAACCCCTTGAAATAGTCAGACATTTTAGTCCTAATTTTTAAAAAAGGCTTGACATTACCATTAGAATGCCAAGGTCTCCCTCTTTTTCTTTTAAGAGACTCAACACCATCCTATCGGTTCTTACAATCCAGGTTCTCTCTATCCACACTAATTTTTTTTTTCTCTAACTCTACAGAATATCCTTTAGGCCTATCCTCTTTTGCAGCTATCGCATTACAAGAGGTTGCCCATCCTGAGGGTCACAATTCCCCTCATGCCAACTTGAATTAGGAATTTCCCGAATGTCATCATTAGCTTCAAAGGTATCCTTGTTCATGGCAATAGAAGGAGCCACTAGAATAACCACAAGGGAGAAGTCATGAAGCCTTTCCTCCAAGTTTAAGCAATCCATACTATTAGCTCTAGGGAGACATGATTCTGAACGAACACAAGGTGAGTGGGAAGGAGGAGGGGCAACCTTCTCACAATCTCCTACCGCAACAGAGTATAGTTCCACAGTCGTTGAGGGTGCTTTCTACAATGTCTTTTTGGCTTTTGCATTCAGAGATGTTAGGGCCGATTGTTGGGCATTAAGGGGTTTATTCTTCCTCCCAGTTGATTTAGAATCAAAGCCAAAATCCGAGGATTGCACATCATGCAGAGATTTAAATTCTTCCAAAGCATCTTGATTTACAGGAGGATGAGATTCTTCAGTAGTTTGGTTAAAATGGTTTTTGAGAGAGTCCAAACATGAAACAAGTTCATTGGATTTAGTCAACCATTTGGAGGCTTGAGGGTCAATGGATATTTGAATAGAATCCCTCCTGGAGGATGTAATAATAGATTTAATCTTGGTGGGGGGCGGGGGAGGGGGGGGGGGAATAGAGGAAGAGGGGTTCAAAGAGCTAGCTGCTTTCTTCCCTGCCAATAAGGGGCAATTTTTCCTCTTATGCCCTTGCTTTCTACACAGGTAGTAGGCATTCAAGCCTCCCATATAAGTGATAGGGAAAACAATAGAAAGGCTCCATCTTCAAGGGTGATTGTTTCAGGGGCATCCACACTAGGGAGAATGGAAACAAGGGCTTTGATATTAGCATTAGGAATGAGGGTGTTTGAATGGTCAATTTTGAGGACCTTCCCAATGGGTTCAAGTAATTGGGGAATGAAGTTTCAGACATACGGTGGAAGATTATTGATGGTGACTCATCTGGGACTGGCCAGGGCAAGAACTTCATCATTAACAGATTCAAGAGACCAGGGTAAAGCTCTAAATGTAAAGCTTTCGACTTTCCAAAATTGCTTCTCCACAATTGCTTTTTGAGCATTAGGGTTACAAAAAATAATAATAAACAATCCTTTATGAATCACATGACAAAATGAAAAATGATGCCCTAACTTATTACTCCAGATTCTATGAAACTAATCATTAAGGTAATTCTTCAATGGAAGATTCAAGGGATTCATGGCAGCAAAAAAAATGGTTGTGTTTTTCAATCTATCCTTTTCCTTATTTAACTCAAGAATCATATGGGAATTTGGTTTAACAACACAACAGGGGGAAGATGGTTCCTTACCTCCATCTCATGTGGCATTGGCAGAAGCGGTTGTAGACAGTTGGTGTCTGATAAATTTGGCGTTGAAGCTCCCTTGCAATACTTGTTTGAAGGTAGGTTGGGTGTTTTCTGTGCCTTTGGCTCTTATGGTTTGATTACACTATTCATCCTTAGACCTAGAGCGAAAATCCCCACTTTTCTGAAACTGGCAAGAGTGGTCATGGGCACCAAGTTTAACATCCTCCCTATTAAATGTTATAGGAAGTAGGTGGCGAAGTACTCCATTTTCCCCTATCCCCGGCGAAGCCGAGGCCATAAAGGCTAGTACGGAGGGAATTAAGAGGGCTCTACGGAAACCAAGTTGTAGAGCCCTCACCTCACCACCTCAAGCTCTCAAAATTTTGAATTTTTCATGGTCGTAGGATTTAGCATAACTGGTTGGTCAGTTTTAAAACGTCTAAAAACAATAACCCATTCATCTTATTTTGAGAACCTTTAATCTCATATCAATTTTTGGAGGGAGTATATGAGATCTTTAAGGTATAGATCTTTTCCAACTATTTCCTTTGCTCCTTTGCTCTAGTTGAGGTTTATGAATATGCAGGTTTGAAAATCAACTTTCAAAAACCTCGATTGCAACATATTTAGTATTTTTCTATTGAGGGCTAAGGCATCAAATTTGTTGAAGCATATGATTTTGGCATTGTTCCTCCTTGTGTTAGGGTTAACACTTCCTATGAATTTTTCTTTCTAAGGTTGATCATTTTCTAGGGCACGAAGCCTAGCATTTACTGATGCACGTGCTTTGATAAGGCTAGTGAAGTATGACATTATATAGAGCTTTTTTCTTTTTTTTTCCAAATTCACATGTTGTGAAAGGCAATTTTTTTTCCTTAATCACAAAATTATCCTCCCCCCTTCCCATTAAAAATTTACTTTATATCTAATACTTTATAATAACTAATTATGATTAAAATAAATTATTTAATATAATGGATAGAGTTAATTTATATTAAAAATAAATAGTAATAATATTTTTTTGATGGAAATGAGTCTAAATTGAGATTAATTATTATTACTTATTAAAATTAATTATTATTTTTTGTTAAGCTTGAGACTTGAATGTTGTGCCATAGACTTTTACCTAATATATATTGATATTGATGTATATAATTAATTCATAATATTTAATAATTTTATTAATATTAATCCATATAATTTATTGCAAAATGAATCTCTAAAATTTTAATATTATATGTAGTTTATAAAAAAATTGTATTATAATTTAGGCAATAGCCTGTAGCACAACTTGTGAGCCTTCCATGTGAAAGATCTTAGATTTAAGTTTACTCAAATTAAACACATAAAATATAATTAATTATAAGAAATAATAATAAATCTAGACACCAATAAAAAAATTTAAAAATAATATTTTATAATTTATTTTAATATATAACATACATATAATAATATATTCAATATACTATATTAATAATAAAATATCTCCACTGTAATAGTTTTAATCATTATATTGAAATTAATGATGCACTTGTATGGAGTCATATGACATATCAAGCCATTGCCTTATTTATCTTAGACATTTAAAATGACTTTCAATTTGGTACATCTACTTTCATATTAAGTCCAATATAATATCATATGAATTTTTGACCAAGTTTTCCATAATGGTCCTAAAAAGAAGGAAAACTCATTAGGATAGTGATCTATTGAGATGACATGACATAATTATTGATTTTAACAAATCTATTCAAATTGACAACGTTTTTTATCATTTACTAGCCTATTAATGGGCTCCACTAGAACCCTGCCCTCTCTTGGTTTCTTTATGTCAGCTTTATCACGTAGTGCATGATGTAAGCAATAATTATTAAATTGTGACACATTTGTGGTCGTCTCTCTTGGTTTCTTTATGTCAGCTTTATCACGTAGTGCATGATGTAAGCATAATTATTAAATTGTGACACATTTGTGGTTATCCACATAAATTTCCTAATTATTAAATTGTGACACATTTGTGGTTATCCACATAAATTTCCTACTCTAGTGCGGCTGTCTTATTTCTTTTTAGAGAATTAATTATTTCAAATTCTCTCTTTTTACATTTACCTTACCCCACCGACTTCATTTATCATTTGGCATTATAATATTAACGATTAATTCTTTTGAAATAAAGAATTAATTATTTGAAAGAACATTAAAAGTGTGATTTTTAATTATTATATAAATATAAATATTTAATTATTTAAATAATTAAATATTAATACTTTTTGCTTTGAAGGTCTTTTCTTTTTTTAAATTTTAAATTGTTTGGAGGGGTAATACTTGAAATTTCAAAACCCTAAGTAACACATATTAAGTCCAATAATATCATATGAATTTTTGACCAAGTTTTTCATAATGGAACACCCAAATTCAAATTGACAACGTTTTTAATCATTTACTATTAAACAAATTATAATTAACTACCATCTCCACTAATGAATGGGCTCCACTAGAACCCTGCCCTCTCGCATAGGTAGTATCTTTATGTCAGCTTTATCACGCGGCGCATGATGTAAGCAAAAACTTTAAATTGTTTTCATTATAAAAAAACACTGTATGACACATTTGTGGTTGTGCACATAATTTCCTAGTGCTGCTGTCTTATCGATTGACTTTACATTCCAAACCTCTTTATTCCATGCCCATGTTTTCCCACGCCGTGCTTTTGCATTGTTGTCTCTCTCTATAAAAATCCTCATAGACCCTGAAAATGTGCATCGAATTCTGAACTGGGAATCGACAATGGAGTCCACTGCTGCACCGATTGCTAACGAGGAGGAATGGCTTGTTGCTAAGCAGCTTTGCAGCTTCACTTGTCTTCCCATGGCCATGAAAGCTGCAATAGAACTTGATGTGCTACAAATCATATCATCTGCAGGTTCTGGCCTTCAAATTTCCCCTGCCCAAATTGTAGAGCAAATCCCAAATGTGAACAACCCAGATGCGGCAATTACTCTTGATAGGATTCTGAGAATCCTCGCAAGCCATTCACTCCTCAGCTGCTCTTTAACCACGGGCAAGAATGGCAAGCCCGAGAGAGTTTATGGTCTGACTCCTCTCTGCAAATACCTTGTGGCCAACAAGGATGGGAAGTCCTTGGCCCCATTTGCACTGATGAACCAGGACAAGGTGTTTATAGACTCTTGGTTTCATCTCAAGGACGCTGTTCTTGAGGGGAGTCAGCCGTTCATCAAAGCTCATGGGGTGCATGCATTTGAGTACCCTGCCATGGACCAGAGATTCAATGTGGTATTCAACAAGGCCATGTCTGAACACTCTGCAATTATGATGGAGAAGATTCTGGATGTCTATCAGGGCTTCAAGGATTTGGAGGAGCTTGTGGATGTGGGAGGAGGAGTTGGGTCTACTCTCAATCTTATAGTTTCCAAGTATCCTCATATCAGAGGAGTGAATTTTGACATGCCCCATGTTGTCAAAGATGCCCCTGAATATCCAGGTTAGTGAACAATGTTGCTAATGTGCAAATGAGTATTAATTACTTTTGGATTTGTTACAAAATAGTTTGATTAATTAGATTTAAGAGTTATTCAACAATGTTTTCCATTATATTCTGTGGGTCATTATTAAAATAATAATAAAGATTTGAGTTTGATTAATGTTTGGGATTGTACTCTAGCATCTATTATCTGGATAATAGAGAGTATGATCTCAATAAATTAGACCATTTTTAATAGACCAGGGCATGATTTAGTATTATTGATTATATACAAAAATGTTGTATAATCCACGCATCATTCTACAATGAATATTAGATTACGAACATTGATAAAAATCATAAATATAATATGATTCAGAAATAACAGAATACTAATATACCTTAAACATTGACTTGACTTATATGGATAATCTCTTTTTACTAATTTTTTATTTATATTCTGATTTAATATTTATATTTGAACTACTCATGAACCACAAAATTAACAATTTTTGGCGAATCTTTTATAAGGTGTGACACATGTTGGAGGAGACATGTTTGAAAGCGTGCAATCATGCAAGGCTATTTTTATGAAGGTATGTAATTTGAATTCACAATCTTTAAATAGTTCAACAAGGTTTCAAATGGTATTAGAATATAGTACTTATGTTTATGTGCTTCACATATACCATTGATGCTTTGCTTATCTAATAAAGTAGCTGTTCAATTTCAAACTAAAATTACCTTGACATAAGAACATGTTTTTTTTTTGTTATTTTATTGAGAAATTACCTACAAATATTTAGCTTTAATTGGTCAGCATTATCTTATCATTAGATTTATGAACAACCTAAATGTATTAAGTAATTTGAAGGTTGCAACTTCCTTGTGAATGTCATTATAATTCTAACATTGATAGAATAAATATAGAAACATTAAGCAAGCATTGATTCACCTAGCGAAATATAATAATATTTTTAAATAAAATTTATATTTACATCTTTGATAGATATTGAAGTTTACAATACAAAAGGTTTCATACATAAAATAATAAAAATTCTTATAATGAAATTAGTAATTTTTTTGCTATGGTCAGACTTAGAGTAGACATCATATTTAAAATTATATTTGACTCCTTTTTTATGGGTAAATCATTTTTGATTTTTGATATTGAAGTTGAAAATTAATATTTGTATGTTTGTTTGGTTAGTGGATTTTACATGATTGGAGTGATGATCATTGCGTGAGGCTTTTGAAAAATTGTCACAAGGCATTATCAGAGAATGGGAAGCTACTTGTAGTGGATTGCATCTTACCAGTGGCTGCAGAGACCTCTGCATTTGCTAGGCAAGCATTTCATATTGATCTTTTAATGTTAGCATACAATCAAGGGGGAAAAGAGAGGACAAAAGAGGAATTTGACGACCTTGCAAAAGCATCAGGATTTGTAGGAGACATTAAGCCCATTTGTTGTGTCAATGGTTTATGGGTTATTGAGTTCCACAAATGAATTTTCAAATGTTAATTTTGATAGGCCTTGAAAAACATGTTTTTCTACTACCATATACAACAAGGACACAAAGCGTCAAAGTTTCTACCTAAGTACAGATTTTGCATATGACAAGTAGCAATTTAGATAGTGTTTTATACATTGGATATGCAATAGGATAAAGCATGTGATGCAATTTCTCATTGTATTTCAATAATAGTTTACATTAGCAAAGCATCTACTCAATCATGTTATACAACTTGATAGAGCAAAAGTATGTCTCATAGCATATCAATGCATATACATTATTTCATTATACATATGTGACATAAATAGTGTACTTGGATATGAGACTCATGCATATACATTATTTGATTACATGCCTTACTTTATATTGACTGGTATCTTTTGTAACTGGCATTAATTATAGCTTGATATGCCAATCCATGACAACTGCAAATTCCATTTTGTGTATGTTAGTATATTGTAATTATGTCTCATAATAACTTGCTTTTCATATTTTGAATAAATGCTAATTTCTGACTAGTCATATTTACCTATTGTTGTGAGCAATTGTTCAATCTCCATTTGTCACAATATGATTGATGCCATTGTTCTGGTTCAATCTGAATTGACCTTTCATAGCGAAATCTTGGAGGATAAAGATGAAGTTTGATTTGTCTTGTGTGTAGTCCTCAACTTTTGTGTCTTTTAGGCTTGGTAGTAGTTGTTCAACAATGGACTTGTCTATTGAGCATTGGATGATTTGCTTGTTTTCAGTTATGGTGATAGTCGTTAGGTATAATGAATATACATATGCAACCTCTTGATTGCATCTATTGCAATGAGCTATTTTGTCTTATAACATTCCATAATCCTCAAATTTTAAGTTGCATTGGGAACAAAATGTATGAAATGGATTTGCAAATGAGTTGGCTACTTTGAGAACCCCATCAACTTGCAAGATATGTTTGATATTAATGTAGCTTGTGTACAAATTAATTAGTAGTTGAAGTGCTCAATTATCTGAGTTTGCTTACCTGTAGTGTTGTTTGTAGCAATGCATTCAGGGCATCCAATGTTCTCTTGTCTTTTAGTGTACAGATGTATGTAGCAACACTTGTGCGAAATGTTTTATCCATGTCATTCCATCATACAATGTTTCTAAACAACATTGCAGGAGTCTCACCTCTTTGCAATTGGATTGTTATTTGCATGGATTCTTCTTGGAATGTAGAGTTGATTTGGAGCTGGTCATTGACAAGAGATTTTTATTTTCTACTTTTAGAACTCTGTACTCAATAGAAACATGACTACTGTACATGTTGCATAGAAAGAAGGTGTGTTTAGTGTTCTTTTTACCTATACTTTGTCATCATCCTTGTTTCTGTCTTTTATGTTAGCAACATATTGGGAGCCTGTCTATCATCCTGCAACTATTAGTGCATCTATTGTACCAATGGCATAGGTACTTGTGCTTGTGAGTAGCTGTTTGATTGTGGTGCTTGGTATGAATTTTTATTCTTGGCAAAGTCGCGGTATAATTTCAATTGTGCTTGAATCTTAGAGCATCAAGATGCAATCAGAATCTCCACGGTCATAGGTTATTTTGTGTCCTATTTTAAATCTTGACACTATAATGGATGTTCCTAGAACTATCTTGTTTTTGTACTCTTGTACAAGATTCCCCATCCCATTTAAATTTATTGTCATTTCTCCTTTAAAGTCTATCAAATCTGCATGTAGCACCTCTCGTGTTTTGTGTCTCCTCCTCAGTATTATGATCCTTTTCTTTATCTTCCTCCTTGTCATTGTTATCATCACCATTATTTCTCCCCTCAAAGGGATCTTCTTCTCCTTGTTTGACAATTATCAAACCATAAATCAATTTCCACATTTGAGTGGATTTCTTCACAACATCTGCAATATTTTTTTGAAGAATGCTGAATGCCCTATATTTTGGTGCAAACCCTCCACCATATTTCTTGTTGGCCTTGATAATATGCCCTTTTGACAATTTTGGCATTACCTGGGTTATGTGGATTCTCTAATTTGTTTCTCTAGGTTTAAACAATAATGCCATTTATTTTCAACAATAGTATATAATTCCTTTGGCATAGTGTTATCTAATTAAAGTGAGGTGTTCTTGAACTTAGACATCATTTCATATATTGATTCTTCAATCAAATTCTTCTCTTCTCTACCAAGTTTTTCAAAATTAATACTTTTCAAACTAGACAAATCTGCATTATTTCTAACATTCTCATAGATATTATCAAGATCAGATTTTGGTGGATGACTTACCACTCTAAATTGGCTTGTATCCTCTAATTCTATTCTCTCATCATTAGTTTCTGGTTACAATGTATTTCCTTCTTTGTTTCTTCTGCTTTGGGCATTCTTGTTCTGTGGCCTTGGCCTTTTCTTTGGCTTTTTCTTTGGCCTTTTGTGTAGTGGCCCGTGTGCTTGCCCTAGTTGTCGGTGCTATTTTCTTTGTTGAGTTGGGATTAGCAATCTTCTTTGCCTTTGTATTTGGCAAAGGCCGTGCCTTGGCCTTTCTCTTCTTAGGTTTTGCTTGTGCTAGTGCTTCCTCTGCTTCCTTGGCACCTTCTACCTCTTCTTCATCCTTATCTTCTCCCAATCCTTAGGTTAATGTAAGAAGTTCTTGAGCTTGTTCCTATTCTTCCTCTTCATCCTCTTCATCATCATCTTCTTCTTCACTTGTGCCTTCACCAAATTTGGCCGTTAATTTCTTCACCAATTTGTTTTTCTTCTTCAATGTGGAGGCTATCTTCATTATAGCATCATAGTTTCCAAAAAATTTAGTTGATTTATCAACTTCTTTAGTAAGAAGTGTAGTGATGGCAGTTGAGGCTTCATCAACATTAATCTCATAGCCTAAGGGTCTTAGCCACCTTACCCTAGGTATGACAACTTGTACATATGTACAGTCAATATCAACAAGAAAACACATGTCATTGTAATAATGTTCAACCAATGAAACAAGTATTCTCATCCTTTGTTTCATAGACTTCTTGAAGTCTTCAAAATAGCTGGTCATGATAGTTTCAAAGTTATCTCCCATTTTCTCAATATACTCATTGACTTGGATTGCAACTGATCTATTTGTCTTCCAACTCACCTTGCCAAAAGATGGGAATGTGTTTTGAACATAGAAAAATAAGAAAATAAGGATTGCTCCAAACTTACATTGTGCACTCTTGGTTTTTCTAATGGCACCTAGGTTCTCTATTATTTGTTGCAATTGTAGTTCAACTAGATCATAGGTATGATCTTTCTTTACAATTTTATAGCCCACATCTAATGCAATGTAGGGTACACTGTTCAACCTGCTTGATTTATAAAACTTATGAGAAATTACCCTTATTGCAAAATAAAGTAGTGGGTCTATGATGGTATCAATAGTCATTCCACGTTTGTTTCATTTGGCTCCTATGTTTTTCTCAATGACCTCCTTTGAGTTGCTTCACAGAGTCTTCAGCTGATCTAGGGTTGGAAAAACAATCACCCTATGAACTATCCTCTTTGAAATTTTGATGGGACCATCTTTCAACCATAACCATCCATCATGTATTTTGCTCAAAGCTATCTTGATCCATTTTGTTTTGAACATTGTATGGAAATCTAGGGCATAGGTCAAACCCTTCATTTCAACAATCTTAAATTCTTCTTTCAAAATGTCATTTTCACACAATTTGTCATAGGATTGTCTTATTTTCATGTCACCTATTCCTCCTACTTTACAATTGTGGCATTTTCTAACATCTTGGACCATTATGACTTTCAGGAGAATCATGGAAAGTGCGCCTGATGGGTCTTGTTTGTATGCAACATTTGGAATTGCTCTAAAATTTGGTCGCTTCACTTCATTGCTAACTAATTGAACATTTAAAACTTCTTGACCCTCTAAATTCCTTGAACTAGATGCCATTTGACAAGCTAGGGTTTATACAAATTTCAAACTGTGTGACTTGACTTATGAAGAATACCTTGGAAATTTGATGAATTGATGTTGGATCATCGCTAGAGTCTGTGAAAATGCTTTGAACTTGGTTTTTGAGTCACCTTCTCACTCTACTTTCTCTTGTTTGAATTTTTTATAATGAAAAATGAGTAAAAATCAACCTTATACCCTTCAAAATTCTACATTTAATGCTTAATGCTTATACAACTGCAAAGTCAACATCAACATGATTTCTGTTTTACTCAACATCTACTAACATGAACATCACTCAACAACTACTATAGGCTTGGCCTTAACTGACTTAGTTTCACAACTTGGCACTAACTACTGTTTTACTTGGTATTCACAGAGAACTTTTCATGCTCAGCCATAACGTGAAAACTTGAAGATTTCACCTTGAACTTTTCATATCTTGCATCTTTATTCATGCTAATGTAATCTTTTTAGTGTTGTTTTCTTTAGGAACTGATGTATGATATAATACTTTTGAATATAAGTCCCACATACCTCTTGTTTTCTTAGTTTGATGAGGTGTGACCACTTGACCCATTGGGTGAAGTGATCCCTTCTCCATTAGATGTACTGCAACCATTTTTCTTCTTCCATGTCTTATTCATCTCATTCTTGATGTGTTCAACATTTGCCTTGCCTTTGTCTTTAACAAATTCACAACTCAGTGGTTTGGACCTAGTTGGACAATGTTTACTATGACCAATCTTCAAATAGTTGAAACATGTAGTTTGACTCAACCACCTCTTGTCATTACCATAGTCTAAAGTGAGTCCTAATGTAGTTTTCAAGTACATGTCCATATTCTTGACAATAGTGAGAGCTATATCTTGTATTGTAATCCTAGTCATAAGAATTTCCATAGCTTCTTACCTTTGATGGCTTGCTTAATGACCATGTGGACTTGGATTTGCATTCAAAGGCTCTATGTCCATACTTCTAACAGTTGTAACAATATCCTTAAAATTTTGGTGCATGCATGGTTCTAGTTCTCCATTCATGTGCTTGATGACCTTGTTTATTGCACTTATGCCAATGGACCATGTTTTTAGGCTTAGCATTCTGATTTGTATTCTTGCTCCTGCACACATTAGAGGTATGCCCTTTCTTTCCACAATGATGAAAAGTAGGTTTGGAATTCTTACCCTTGTTGTTCCTTTCCTCAACAGCTTTGGATGACTCTCCTTCTTCAGTGCTTGTGTAGCCCAATCTTGATGTATCTCTATTAGATCTAGGGGATCTCAATAATTGCTCAAAGTACTTGATGGCTTCATTTGTCTTGTTGAAACTTTCAGCAAATTCTTTTTCTCTTTTTAGGTCATTTTGCAATTGTTCATTCTACAACTTCAATGTAGTTATCTCAATGTCCTTGACATTTAACTCATGATGAGCATTCATCATTTGACTTAAGGTATCCTATTGCATGTTTGAGATCTTGGATAGCTTTATTGACTTCTCTTCCAATCTGTTTGCCAAAATTCTTTTGTCTTCTTCAATCATTGGCTTGTCTTCTATAGCTTTCTTCTTTTGTTCAATCACCTCACATAGCACTATAGCTTGTGATTCTTGCTCCAACTTGAGATTTTTGATTTCTTTAGCTTGAGCTCTATTCTTCTCCATTAGATCTGCAATTTTTGCATCAAATTCACTAGAGTTACCATCTGCAAATAGCTTTGTGGTGTCAATCTCTTTATATTGTGTGTCATTTTCTACTATGGCAATCTCTTTCCTTCTTTTCAGGGAACTCTTCAAAGCATCTCTGGCTTCACTCACTTGATGTAGTAGAAAATGTATTTCAATCTCCTAGTCCTCAATGGTCTTTCCCAATCTATAGACTTCCATTTCAAGATCTTTCCTCTAAGCTGCAAAGCTTCTTCTTCTGAGAACTTAGCTCTAATACCAATTGTTGGAATTAAAAATGGAAAGCATATACTTCTGGGGTGGGGGGGGTGAATTAGAAGTTCAAACTTCAGCTATCATTCATTAGATGCATGTAATGTATGAACTAAAAATAATACATAAATAAAATACATCTAAATCATGTAACCATATAATCACACACACACACACACACACACACACACACACACACACACACACACACACACACACACACACACACACACACACACACACACACACACACACACACACACACACACACACACACACACACACACACACACCAGATATGATTACCCAGAAATCCCTCGAATGAGAAGGTAAAACTAGGGTGGGGATGACACCCACAAATCTTCACTACTGTAGTAATAAAGTGTACTCAATTAAGGCTACAATGGTTTGACCATGAAACATGATCTGCCCTGTAAAAGGCCTACCCTATTAAAGGCTTAAAGGACTATTAAGTCCCACCTTGTTAGAGGATTTCAACACCTTGTTAGAAGTTTACCTAGCTAAAAGATTTCAAAACATCCACTTGGAATGTCACCCTATTAAAGGATTTATTACAGCCTGCTAGGACTACTTTGCCTAGGAGATTTAACTAAAATCACCTGTTAGGATGTTTCAGTGTAGATCTTGTCATTGGCTCTAGTTTCCTGATTAAAGATCAAATCCATACAATTTCCTTCTTGATCCTCTTTAATCTGATATACAATTGTTGCATTCTTCTATTCTTTATTCTCCTCCAACTAATTCTTCAATTCACTCTCACTGCTAAGTCACCTTGAATGCTTTGTGAACAAATTCAATCATTCACCCCTTGTCACCTCCTGCAACATGATCTCTTTCACTTTCTTGATTCATGATAATTGTTGGGGCTCTGTCTTCCTTATAAATACTTTGGTGGCTTAGGGTTAGGTATGAATCTATGGTTGAGATTCATTCTTTTTGCTGCTTAATCCTTCCTATTTTCTGATTGGCTAAATGCAAACACATAGGGATTCTGCAAATAGATTCATCCTTATCTTTAAAGAATTTAAATCTAACCTTGTGTCCGCTTGAAAATGGTTTACATAGTTGTTTGTGCAATCATAAAAAACATGTCCAATCTGTGTTACTCGACACTTGAAGTTACTGATGCTCGACACATACTGTAATTTTGTTTCTAACTCGACACCTAAACTACTCAACATCTACTATTCACTTGGCACTTGAATCACTCAACATGGTCTATTTGCTCAGCACATGAGTGACTCGACAATCATTGAAACTCGAAATAGTCTTGTACTTACATATTATACTTGGCATGCATTACTAGTTCAACATAAACTAAGTAAATGTCTTAAGTGTGTTGACACTTAATTGTCAAAACCAATTTGAGATCAACAAGATGTATGTCTTAGGCCCAAAATCATTCAAGATCATTAGAAGAAAAATATCAAACTTAGGATAAAGTTCCATGTTATAATATCCTTTCCACTTGATGTATTCTACATCAAAAAAATAAGAACAATATTTAAGTCTAAATGAAAACAAAATTCTTCTACAATGTCACAAGATTAGTTCACGAGATAATAGAATTTTCAAGGAAATATTGATACCAATCCAATCCCTTTTCATTCAATATCCTAGAAAAATCAACCAATGTGTTCATCATCAAATTATTATTTTTCAATGAAATATGAAAAGAATCCAACATGCACATTCCTCTCAAAATAATAATACTAAAAGAACCTTGACATCAATTTTTATATTGAATATTTCTTGGTTGATCCAAGAGAGGTCAAGTTGCTTGTAAATAGGATCAAGTAGAACAAGTGAGAATGAAGAAGTTAGTTATATTTGTTTAATTATAAGATCTCACTTTCATTATGAGACATTGATTCTTTCTTCATATTTTTTTTAATTATAAGATCTCCCTTTCATTATGAGACATTGATTCTTTCTTCATATATCTTTTACTATTACATATCATTAAAATTATATAGTTGGAAACCCATACAAAAGACTTAACAATTTTAATTCATCACTGGAGATATAGGAAAAGTGTAGGCTATCACAATAGTTCATACTCAATTTACATTACTTACAACCAAAATGATTACTAAAATAACTAAAAGATCCAAACTAATCATTGTCAAAATTATCATCACTAAATTTAGAGGTAGTAGAATTGATAAGGGAGATCTGGTACATATAGCAGGTTCCAATTGATCCTCCTAGTATGTCTTTGTTCCTCCTGTTTTTTTTCTTCCTTGAGCTACTGTAAACATTCTTCTATAGTAGCATCAAACTTGTCCTTGGTAGTGACTGATGTATAACCATGAGCCAGTTCTTTTTCGTCCAGTGTGGTTTTCCCTTCCTTTAGCGATTGAAGGAATTTGTGGTTGTTAATCTTGAAAGCTACTATCACCTACATGGCAACATCAACCCCTATGAGTCTCCTTAGAGACCCAATGAGATACTTGCTAATACCCTAAGATATATCGGTATTCCTAGCTTTCCAAATGAACTAGAGAATAATAGAGGATAATATAGACCAAAAAGTATTGAATCTTTTGTTAAGCTAAATAATGCTACTAGTAATAATGTTTCTAAAAGAGAAGCCTCCATAAGATACTAGCCCAAAAAAATTCTGTACTTCCTTTGAAAACATGCAATCAAAGGAAACATGTCTAACTGATTCAAATTGTTTACAGATAGAGAATATGTTGAGCTCCCTCTACCCCCAAATTTTGAAATGGATGTTTATGTAGTAAGACACTCCAAAGAAAGCAACATATATTGGGTTCAATGGGTCTACACTAGACTTGCACAAATTTTTTTTTCCAAGCCTTAAGGGCCTGTTTGGTTGCTGGAATACAACCGGAATATGAATAGGAAATTAGAATATGATTTGTATTCTTTGTTTGGTGCGTGGAATAGGAATAGGAAATAGGAATGCGTATTCTCATTTTAGCCCCAAAATGAGCTTTTGTCCATTCCAAAAAATACTTGTAATTGGAATTGCTATTCTTGCATTCATTTTAACTTTCTCAAATTTGATTAAATTTTCAAATCTGCTTTGACCTGGGGTGAGTGCTGGAACTTTGTTTTCAATATTTTCAAATATTTCAGCGATTTTCCAATGGTGTCGATTGCATCTTTAGAAATATTTCCAAATGGTGCCGATTGCACATTAACCCTATTCCAATTTAAGCTTGCATAACCAAACAAGGGATAAACAAGATTGGATTGCATTTTTCCATTCCTATTCTTCATTCTCCATTCTCATTCAAATTTTCTATTCTAATTCTCAATTCCTACGCTTGCAACCAAACGGGCCCTAAGCTCCAAATTTAGTTTCCAAGAATATTCAAGATGGTTTAGAATGTCAGGTCTAGAAGATAAGATGGAATAGATATATTTATCTTTAACCAAGTGCATGGGAGTGGAATCAAGACATCAGCTAAGAAGTACAAGAGGAAGGGGTGCAACAATTTAGGTTGATAGATTACCAAAGGCCTTGTTTTGTTAGCATGAATGTTGATTATATTTCTATGGGGGAGTATATTAGCATTGTTGGAGACATGACTCAATGGTTATTTTTGCATTCATGATAGTGTTTCTCGTTGATGTCAACATATTTGTTATTTTGTAAAGTACTTTATAATCTTTGGAAGGAAATGCTATATTAAAAGAGATGATGATATTAGAAAGTTTGATTCAAGAAGTGACAAAGGAATATTTCTTAGTTATTTGCTAAAAAGATAAGAGTACATTTGTTTTAATCAAGACCAAAGGCTATTGTTGAAAGTGCTAATGTAAGAGCTGATGAAAAGTTTACAATTCATGAAAGAATACTTGACTATGATTCTCACAGAGAGAATAATGAAAGGAATAAAAATAAGAATGTTGAGAATGAATTATTTTATGAACCTAACAATAATTTATAGATTGAAATATAGGGAGAAATATAGAGAGAAGAACCTAGATTTGAGCCGAAAGCTGAAATCACAATTGAGCAACACCTAATATAAATATGGAAAATAATCACCCAATTGAATAGATAATTGAAACCATGAACAAAGGAGTTGTGAAAAGGAACAAGGTAAGTGAAGAGTTGTGTTTTATTTCTCAAGTTCAGCCTAAGAATACTAATGAAGTTTGTAAAGATGATTATTGGATTAAAGGTATGAAAGAAGAACTAGAGTAGATTGAAAATAACAAGACTTAGGAATTGGTTCCTAGACCTAAAGGTAAAAATATTGTTAGAATTGAATGGGTTTTAGAAACAAAATGAATGAACAAGGTGAAGTTGTGAGAAACAAAGAAATATTGGTATGTAAAGGATATTCATAGCAAGAAGAAATTTACTTTGAAGAAAATTTTACATCTGTTGCTAGATTAGAAGCAACAAGAATTTTTTTGGCATATGGAGCTACCAAGAACTTTATAGTTTATCAAATGGATGTGAAGTCAACTTTTCTAAATGGAGAACTTGAAGAAGAGGTATACATTAAACATCCTGATGGTTTTCCTTTGACAGATAAAGAAGATATGGTTTGTAGACTGAAAAATGCACTATATGGACTAAAACAAGCACCTGGAGCCTGATATGCAAGAGTGGACAAACATTTGAAAAGTTTGGGATTTGTGAAGGGTAATGTTGATCATGTAGTAACATGTATCAAAGAAATAATGATAATAGCTTACTAATTGTTGCAGTGTTTATGGATGACATTATTTTTGAAGGTAATGATGAAGCAAGAAGATGTTTTAGAAAAAATGAAGAAGGAATTTGAGATGAGCATGATTGCAGAGATGAAATACTTCTTAAGATTGAAAATTATATATAAAAAAGATGAAATTTTTATATCACAAGCTAAGTATCTTTAATATTTTTTGAAAATTTTTGGATTGTTTTATGCCCTGCATATACATCCCTACTTTTCCTAAGAAAAAAGTAGGTTCCCCTATTTTTGCCTTTTTCCTTCCTTTCTTGAGGTAAGTTACTTTTGTTTGGGTTCAGATTTTGGTGTTTGGGTTTCCACATCCCTATCCGAGATGTGAGACCCTTGTGTGTGGAAGAAGGAAGTGAGAAATTCTAGCCTCTGAGCAAGGATCCTTGGTCTTTGCAAAAACTATTTTTAGATCAGGTGGGAGTTTGTTCACATGTGTCTTCGATGATGAGGACACATTTCTACGGTCCCACGGTTGGATGCATGGAAAAGTCAATTAATGAGGGATAAGAACAATTAATGCACCTTTTAACTATCATGATCAATAGGGTATTTAAGGTACCTAAAGGAAATAATTATCACTTTGTTCAATAATCAAAATTTTGCTCTGCGAGTAAAAGTTATTGTTCGGGTTGTCACCCTAGGTATGAATGTTCATTCTGCAAGTCTATGAGGGTTTTTTTCTTAGGGTTAGGCTAGTTTTGGTTTGCATGTAGATGAGGATAGGTCTTGATGTTGTGACACTTCTTCATTCTACTGCTTGAGGTTAGTGTTTCTGATCCCTTTTGCATTTTATTTTATTTATAGGTTGTGTCTTTCTAGTTTTTGTGTAGTTTATTCCTTCCTTTTCTTTCCTTTCTTTCTTTCTTGGTTGTCTTTCTTTGTTGCCACTTTGGCATGATTTTTGGTAGTTTCCCAACTCCTCTTTTTTTTGAGCTTGAACATAGTTTCTTTTTGTTCTGGTCATTCATCATCGAGCGGGGCTCCACCTTCTATGTTTTGGAAAATTGGTTCATATTCTTTTAGAGAAATGGGCTAAGTAGTCTGGATTTATGGACCCTCAAGGGGCTCTCAAAATTAAATAGTGCAAAGTGCATCTTACTATAGGAGGATAAGTTTGGTTCTTCCTTTGTTCCTTTCGTTGCATTTGGTTTGGTGGTGCAAGTTTCTCTTTTGCTAGTTTTCCTAGGCACTTGCCCTACCTGGAATATTTTTATCATCTTGGTGCCCTTTGGTACCCTCTTTTGGTCTTGGTTTACATGTGACATATGATATCACTAGTGAAATTTTTATTTTTCTTGGCCAAGGGATCGTCAACATGCCTCCATGGTGTCTAGGTAATGTTTGTTTTCTCTAAAAGATAGAAAGTACAGGTATGTTGTCACTGTTAGATGCACACATGTGACTTGATTCTTGGTAGGATGAGTGTTGTCTTGTTGGCATGGCACCAAAGGTTCCATGAAATTCTATGGTGTTCATGAGTGGTGGTTTTCGACCTCTCACCATCTACCTGGATGCAACATCCCTCCTCGAGTTGAGTGTTTTACATCACTCACAACAAGTTTGCTGGTATTTCAAATTTAAATGGTTGTCATATCAAAAGTACCTAGAAATTATTAATCCCTCATGTCACATTAGTGAATTTTGAATAATAGTTTTGTCAATCATGTAAGGAAAACTTAGTATCATAAGCCACATTGTTAGAAGTCTTATTCAGGTAATGTATTTTTGGGTTTCTGCTAGAGGGAAAGTGATGTGGTGGTAAGTTTGAAACTACCTATTTTTGTACTCATGAGGTTTGAAATTATAGGTTCTCAAGATTCAAGGATCTTGTCCCCCACTATTGGTGAGAGATAGTTTTCATGATTCTAAGGTATGGCTTCTATTTATCATTCATTTGCCTTCTATCAAAGGTTAATATAATTGTTTAGGTTTTTTAGTTTTATGTTCCTTCCCATGTGGTACATTTTCCTTTGTAAGGATGGGAGGACATAAGACCCTAAAATACCTAAAATATTGAGTCTAATAGAACGCGTATTTATTTTTAAAACAAGATCATGGTATTAATTTGTTTCTGATATTTGTACATGTTGATGAGTACTAGATTTGGAGGACTGAAAAAATTGTTTGGACATAATGGGTGGACAAATATTGACACAAATTCCAAAAGATGGAGATCACCTAATAAAAAGGGCATCTCTAGGCAAAGATGGGAAGATAATTCCATGAGGTTATTAGGTCAGCTAGGTCCTGAGATCTAAAACATAGAAGGATCAATTTCTAATAGAGGAGTTGAGTGTTCCCAAGAAGGGAAGTTATGGGAGTAGCAAGTTTACAAACAGAAGGATGCTTGCACAATTAACACTCCATGAGAGAGGGTTTGAGATGTTTATCTTCCTTGATCAATTATGCAAACCCTTCTATGTCTGACCCTTTTAGTGTTGTGATAGGAGAGGGTGCATAATGAGGGCTCCCCTACAAGTAATATTTTTAGTATGTAGGGATCCTTTTCGCCAACTTCAATACTTTCTCAAAAGGAGCTCCACTTTCTTTTAGAGGCACCACAAATCTACTAAGTGTAAAATTGGGTTTGAAATTCTATCTTCCTCATGACTTGGTTGGGTGAGCTTTTATTACATGGTAGTCGACATTCAACATTCCATATTTAGGAGTCTTGGAACTCAATTCCTTTTGATATGTGGGTGGCACATTGGGAATCCTTTTGAATTTGACCTTCCACCATTGTTATTGGCCAACATACTTATTTATGATGTGGTGGGCATTTAATGATGAAAAATAAAGAACTCCTCTTTCTCAACTATGTGTTTCCTAATGTACTCAATGTATTTAAGGCTGTTAGAGAAGTGGAGTACTCTTATCAATCCGTGGGTGCATTGAGGAGATATTTGACAAAGATTTGATGGAAAAGCATGTAAAGATCAACATTTATGGATTAAAGTTTCCTTGAGAAATTCCCTTCTCCATTCCATGCTTCTTTCCATCCTCCTTTCATGGATTTTCAATTGCACTTTCCACTTCTGCAATTGTTTCTACATGAATATGGGAATAGATTTTGTAGATTTAATAAATAAAGGTAGTAGGTGATTTAGTTAGAGTAAAAAGTTAGTTTCCCGCATCAAGATGTAGATTGTTGTCTATAAATAAGAAGAATGCTGACTATTCTAGGGTCAGTTAAATTGATGATTCTATGTTCCATTTTATTGTAACATCATTGTTATGAATGAAAGTAGTACCACCTTTTCTTTTTTGTAATTAAGCTTCCCAGAAGCATTGTTTCACCTAGTGCATGTTGGTATTCATTAGATGCTAGTAGAGTAGAGGAATCCTAGAGTTCTTGCTATGAGATTCATTTATCTTAAAAAGTAGTGAGATTTTTCTATTTTGTTAATGTTATCTTCCTTGGATTGGATAAATCTAAATGACCTTGTTTACTTTGGTACTATTTCATTTGCAACAATTATTTATGTTAGATTGATTGATTGAATATGTATTTAAGTTACCCTACCATCCAAGCAAGTATTGCTAATAATAATGGTACAAAAGTAGACTATAGGTAGATTAAATATCTAACCTTGTAGGCTCTTTGTTTTTTGTTATTTTCTTTGTGTAACCCCTTGGTTCTATACTATGACATTTGCTTGACCTAGTTCAAGTGATCCATTACTAGAACTAATATGCATAAAACATTGCTAAAGTATCCACCCACCTTATTAGAAATACAATGACCTCCTCGTCCAACTTTTCCTATTCCTTGCATGATCAAGACCCAATCTACATGAGCTCAGGAGTAGAGAGTTCGCCTCTTTGTTCTTTTAGGCGATATTGGTAGAACATTCCAATCTAGTGATAATTCTTACTCTATTGGCAGTGTGCGAAACAAAGTTATATCAATAGATTGGAAAGCTATAAATCTGTTGGAGCACCTATGGCAACTAGCTATAACATGTCTAGAAAAGATAAATCCCCTAGTGTTGAACATAATTAGTACTGATCTATGATTAGTGGATTACAATATTTGACACATACTAGACTTGAATAGAATCTCCAATTTTTCCATACTACCATGTAATGAACTCACTTGGCAAATTTTGATTCAAGATGCCAGAGAAGTTCCTATTTTATCTAATTAATGAGTGCCTTGTGTTTTTGTTTACAATGACCATTTCTTTATACTTTTGTAATGTTTGTTTCATGATGCCAGTGCAATACCCATTTTTCATGTCGATGGATACTTAGATGTGTCTTCTCTATGTGTGGGTTGTTTGTGATAAGGAAAAAATGTTATAAATGATGTTTCCCCATTAGAGTTTTGGTTGTACTACACTACTATTTGGTCCCTTGTGATGGCTTCCGGTCACACCTTCCTTTTCCTTTTTCTATCTAGTCTAGTACTTTCTCACACTCCTCTATGAGTATTACTATGTCGACTGGTTAAACTTTGAGATTAGTGGATGCAGGTTTTGTGTCAGGTTCATGACTTGTGCTTCATCACAGATTCAACACTCCAAAAATAATGATTTAATGATAATGGTTTCCTTTTTCAGTTGCATTTTGGCCTATCTATGTACAATTACTTTGAGTTTTTAATATAGTTCATGAATTATTTGACTACTAGCTGGGTTGTATAAAAGAGTTTAGATACACTGATTGTAGTCCATTCTAGCTTTGATAATGGCCTCTCTCTCTCTCTCTCTCTCTCTCTCTCTCTCTCTCTCTCTCTCTCTCTCTCTCTCTCTCTCTCTCTCTCTCTCTTCCTTTTTACTATATTGAGTTCAACTAGGAACTGTAAACTATGTAATCTTTTGTATTTGGTAGGGATTGAGGGTTTTCTCGCTGATCCTTTCCCTCATGAACCTTGAACTAGTGTTATTTATTAATATATTAGTGGCTTGCAACTTTCGCCCAAAAAATTAATACATATAGACACCAAAAAACTTATTTAGTTATTTATATGATAATTTATTTTAATATATGATATACATATAATAATATATTCAAATATACTATATTATAATATAATATATCCACTGTAATAGTTTTAATCATTATATTGAAATTAATGGTGCACTTTTATGGAGGTATATGACGTATCAAGACATTGCCTTATTAGTCCCCACCTATACAAGGTTGAATTGTTTTCATCTTCACAAAAAGCAATTAATCTCTCTTTGATGTTCGAGCCAATTCAATTATAAAAGTTATATTATATAGTTTGGGAGACATTTATTTTTCACAATTTTCTTCATTTTCCTATGGGCCAGTTTCAATTTTAGTGCACTTTTAAACTTTTTCTATTAAATTTTATAGGTAAGAATTCTTAGTCAATAAATGATTAGAATTAAACATTCTGCTAATGTTTAGTCTTTTGAAAGATATATAAGCATGTAGTTTGTACAAGTTGTTAGAAACTTACAATTGGAATAATTGTTGTTTTGTCATTAATGTCAAATTTATTGATAAGAAATATTGCTACATAATCGAAATGTCATATCTATTGATTGATGAAGATGATTTGAGGAATCACTCATAACAAAAGCACCTAGAGGAAATTTTGAGTTATGACAAGGAAGATACAATGGACATTTGATTAGATATATTTTTTATGTCAAGAAAGCTAAGCTAAGTTGACCCATAGAGTAAAAGGCTAAGGAATGTCGAGTGATGATATTGTTAATTGAGCCACAATAAGTGCTGAGATAATCTAGTGTTGATCGAGTGTTAGTATCAATTGAGAAAGATAGTTGATGCCAAGCCAAAATTTTTATAGTAATCTAATAATTTAGTGATGATCAAGTGTCAAAATTTAGAGATTTTTGAGTAATAGTATTGAGAATAAATTTGAGGAAATCGTGATTCCCAACCGATTTAGTTGATTTCTTGGGAGATGTAAAATGGGTTGAAGATAATATTGATGAGTTTTATCATTAAATTCAAGGTGAGGATTAGGTAAAGACCTAATAGACAAATTCTAGAAAAGTTTTGAGAAGATGATCAAGAAGATGGACATATATAATGAATCATATTGAACCTAATTGTAAACCTAAGCATGGAAAATGATAAAGAAAGAATTGCCTATTTAAAGAGGTAAAGAGCCGAACACAAAATGAGAGAGGTGGCTCGTATGTGTGAGAAAGATATACAAAGAAAGGTTGATCAAAGTCAAACAACAGTGAACACAAGAGTGTGGATGAATGTGAAGCTAGAGAGGATTACTTATGCAGATGATGCTGAAATTGATGAGAAAATCTGAGAAGATGGCTTAAGTAGTGGTAAAAGGAGAAGTTTTGATTGCTTGAAGGGTTGCTAAGTGAATCAAGATCAGAGATGATAATGGGAGGCTTATCAGTGAATCAATACATGAACCAAACATAGATATGAATTTGAAAAAGTGAGTTGTAATCATACAAATCAAAATCTACTATTTTATTTCTAATCATTGTAAGTAGTTTGTATTGAAATCATTTTGACAGAGGTTGACCTAATAGTCATTTGAAAGACTTAGCAATCAGTGTAAATCCTTTAGGAAGGTGATATTCTAAATAGAATGATCAAATTCATATGACAAGGCCACTCCTAACAGGGTGATAAAATTCTCTAACGAGGTCACATTTAACAGTGTGTATTGTAAACCTTAATAGAGTTGGCTCTTAACAGAGCTTACTTTGGAAGAGTGAAAAAGTGGTGGCATGTTGTTGGTGGTTTTTTCAAAATTGGGTTTCCACGTAAAATACTAGTGTTATATTTGTGTTGAATGCTTTATATGTTTAACATTTGATGATGTTTTCACTAAACAAAGCATGTTATGTTTAAGACAATATTTTTTATAGTAGAGACTGAGCAACAATAGGATAAGTAGAACAATGAATGTTTTTTGTTAAATTGTTCAAGAGGTACTTAAGGACCTTGAGTAATTGATTCCCTCCCAACTCTTAGTTATTCTAAAAATTTCTAAAAATTGGTATCAGAGGTTAGTGAATACACAAAATTTTTTGAAGGTACTTAAAGCTAAATATCATGACTCATAAGAGATGTGCCAAAGCTAAACAAAGAGAACTTTCTTGCATGGAAGAACTTGATGAGGCTACATATATCTAGTATTAGTGATGTTTCTATCAACTCTTTGGGTAGAGAATATGTGAAGATAACTACTCCATTAACAAGTGAACAACTAAAGCTAAAACAAGAGCACAATCAAGCAATTTTAGAGATTGCCTCAAGCCTAAACTATACCAAGTTTGATGATTTGAAAGATTGAGATAATGCAAAGAAGATGTGGGTCAAAATGAAAATCATATATGAACATGATGACAATGTCTTGAGAGCCAAATTAGAAAGCCTAAGAGGTAAATTTGATGACATGATAATGATGGAAGGTGAGAACATAATACAATGCTGGACAAGAGTCAAAGTATTTGTTAATGATATTCATGGTGAAAATGGGGAAATCAAAGATGAAACAATAATAAGACGAATATTGAGGCCTCTACTCCTTATATATGCCATTAGAGTTTCTATAATTCAAGAACTGAAATGCACACTAGATAGCACTTTGACTTTAGAAGGTGTAATTGGTAGACTTACTGCTTTTGGGATGTCTAACTTTGATAACTATAGACTTGCTATGATTGAATTTGCATTCAAGTCACAACTAATTCTTAGCAAAAGGAAAGGTAAGTAGGTGAAGAGTGATAGTGATAGTTTTGATGATGAGATTGATGAACTTGAAGCCTTGATTGCAAAAAGATTTGGAAGAGGAAAAGATAAATACAAAGGTAAACTACCTATCATTTGTTTCTCATGTAATAAAGCTGGTCATATTACTGCAAGGTGTCCTAACAGAGAGGATAAGGAAGAAAGTAAAGAAAGCAAGTACAAAGGAAGAAGAGATGACATAGACTACAAGAGAAACAATGATGGAAAATGTAAGAAATCTTGTTATATTGATGAAGAAGAATCTAACAATGAATCTGAAAGTAATGATGATGAAGTTGTTTATGTTGCTATGAAAGAAGATTTCGATGAATATGAGAAATCTACATTAGTTTCTTATATAAATAAAAGTGACAAATGGATAATTGATAGTGGATGCTCAAATCATATGACTAGTGATAAAGATAAATTTGAGGATATTGATTCATATAAAGGTGGATGTATTAAATTTGGTAATGATATCACATGTGTTGTAAAAGGTAAATGTACTATTCAACTGATTGAAAAGATAAAATGTGACAATGTTTAGTAGGTTGAAGGACTTAACTATAATTTATTGAGTGTTTCACAACTGAACAAATCAGGTTGCAAAGTTGAATTCCATAATAAGAAGGCCAAGATATATGATGCTGCTGATAAGCTGATTGGAACTGGTGATAAGACAAGAGGTAACTTGTTCTATCTAGATTTATCAAATGAGACATGTTTGTTTGCACAACAAGAAGATGTTTGGTTATGGCACAAGATGATATGTCATGTAAACTTTGACAATTTAGTGAGTATCAGTAAGATGAAGAAGGTAAGAGGGCTTCCTCAGATAAAGAATCCTAAAAATGCTATTTGTAAATAATGTCAATTGAGAAAAATGACCAAGTCTAGTTTCAAGAGAAAAACATACACTTCTAGTGATATTTTGGAATTGATTCATACTAATCTATGTGGATCCATTGAAGTTCAAAGATAACATGGAGATAAGTTTCTCATTCTATTTGTTGATGATTACTCTAGGATGATGACTGTGATGTTTCTTAAAGCTAAATTTGATGATTTTCAATTATTTAAATGGTACTTATCCAGAGTTGAAAAAGAATTAGGGAAGAGTTTGAAGTGCTTGAGATCTTACAAAGGCAGTGAATTCATTTTTAATGAGTTCAATACATTTTCAATGATAGAGGAATTAAAAGAAAGCTCTTAGCAACCCATCCTCAGATTGTGATAGCTAAAAGGAGAAACAAATCAATAATGGACTATGCAAGAATATTAATGATGGAGAAGAGTGTATCAAAGAAGTATTGGAGAGAAGCTTTTAGTACTGCTTTCTATACCTTAAATAGAGTACAAGTCAAGAAAGGTACAAATGCTACATCTTTAAAACTATGGTATGGACATGCTTCTAATGTGAAATATTTCAAACTATTTGGAAGAAAATGCTATATACTTAAAGATAATAAGAATGGTAATCTTGATGCAAAGAGTGATGAAGGCATATTCCTAGGATATTCCACCAAAAGTAAAACTTACAAGTGTTTGAACTCTAACACTTAAAAAGTTGTAGAAAGTGCAAATGTGAAAGTTGATGAGTTTGCAAAAAGAAGTGACATTGCATGCAAGGAAGAATCTATTGGTTTGATTTTTTACATGATAATTTTTCCTAATCTAGGTATTAAAAATCAGATTTGTGTCCATTTGTTAGAGAATAGGGTTTTTGGTTTTTGGTTTTGTAGTTTTGATACCCTTTGAAAAATCTTTGTTAAACCCTAGGTTTTGTTCCTTTTAAATTTATCCTGGCGCAAAATCTTTTAAAAGAGTGAATATTCCTTTCCCACTTAATTTTGAAGTCATACTAAGTACCTTTTTCAAAAACTTTCTCACCATTTGATCTTGGTTAGATCCATGGTTGTCGCATCATCATTATAACAAAGTGCAAGATTGTTTACCATTGTGACATAGTGATCACCGGAAAGTTGAGTCGCGGTATCATCAAGTGAAAGCCAGCACCAGAAAGGTGTATTATCTTGGAAGGGATTCACTTACTTTATTCATGATAGAGTCATCAGTGTCAGAGAAGACACACATGGAACAAGTTGCAAGTGGTGTCATCGGAAGTCAGATTTTTTAGCAAGTCGCTATGTCATGACTAGAAAATCTATGTGCCCTACCGATAGCGATGTAGTGACTAATAACAAAATGAAAAAAGTAACAACCTTTAAAATTGATGGCTATTGCAGAATTCCCATGTAATATCATAAATGTGTACGTTCACTATTCTGACAGTGTTACTAATTGGTATAATTATGATTGACATGTTATCTTTTCTTTGTCACCAGAATATAGTTCTCACTGAAGGTTGCTATGTCATGATCAGGAAATCATTGTGCCTTGCCGACAGTGACATAGCAATTGGCTAGATAATATACAGGATGACAATCTTTTGAAATCGGTGATGATTATGAAGATCCCAAGAAAGATATTCTGGAAAGTGTGTTTTTATTTCTGTGTCAGACGTATTGATTATTGTTACCATGCTTGAGGTTTTTCTCGGCACCGGATTTTAATGGATCACTGAAAGTCACTATGTCATGACTGGAAAGTTAATGACTTTCACAAGTAGCGATGTAGCAACTTGCCTAAAAATAAGAAACATGGTGAGGCCCAAAAGACATGATGTCACAATGTGGATTAAAAAAAAGTTATATATCTATACATATATACATAAATGTATATATGCATATATATATACATACATACATATATATACATATATATATATTTATATATACACATATACATATATATGTATATATATGTATATCTATATATATGCATATCTATATATATGCATATACATATATGTATACATACATATATATATATATATATATCCATACATATATATATATATATATACATACATATATATATATATACATACATATATATATACATACATACATACATACATACATACATACATACATATATATATATATATATATATACATATATGCATATACATATATGTATACATACATATATGCATATACATATATGCATATGCATATATGTATACATACATATTTTCACATACATACATACATACATACATACATACATACATACATACATACATACATACATACATACATACATACATATATATATATATATATATATATATATATATATATATATATGTATATATATATATATATATATATATATATATATATATGCTAGCATGTTAGGATAGTTCAACATCATCAAGAATGTGGACCCACTTCCAAGTCAGATGGTAGATGAATAATGAGGATCGTTCGATCAAAAGTAGATCAATGATTGTCGCAAGGTCGTTATAACAAATTGTGCTCTATTTACTCAATGTGACTTGGTGATTGAGGGACCTACCATAGTTTATATGGTTAAAGTGCAAGTTCCTCTCCATTAGATCAAGTAAGATCTACGGCTATCACATAGTCGCTATGGAGAAGTGTTCAAAGTTTAAGGGTAGCAACATAGTGAGAAAAGCCAATGGATAGTGGACACACCATTTTGTATTAAGAAAATGAATTAATCTTCTTCCACTCGATCAAGGTAAGATCAACAGTTGTCGTTATCTTGCATAAGCGATCTGCTCACTCTTTATGCATAACAAGATAGCAACATGATGACACGTGTCCTCGAAGACTAGTGGGTCCAGTTTGAAGTGGAAACTATGAAAGAAAGGCATATGTGGAGACTTTTCATTGGTTTGATTTCCAACATGTCAAGGAGAAGCTGAGTCATCCCTATTTTCACTCCAGGATTGTAGGATTTTTATGAGATCAATGGTGCACATTTAAAAAAGGAAGGTGATGCCACTCTGATTTTCCCTTACTATTCATTTATGAGGTATGAAAGATTTGTGTGCGAGAAAAAATAGAGTATATTGCAAAATATTGCACCATTTTCATCTTATGTGACCAAAATTTCAAGTTTTTAGAGCAGGCAAAATTTATTGAGAATGTTGTGTTGGGCTTAATTGGAATGTGAAGCATTTTTCTCCATTGTTCACTAGAGGTTGCAAAATTACAAAGAGGAACGAGAAGAAGATCAAGTAAGTCCCCATAATCTTTGAACCATTTCAATTTCTATGAATTACATTCAAGGTGCCTTCAAATAAAGTTTTTTCTGGGTGAGAGAATTATATGGATAGGAATATCCATGATGACTTACTCGAATTACTCCCTAAGTCCACCACTGAGACTTTACAAGTGAAGAAGTTAACTTTGTTAAAACCTAGATAGAAAATTGCAGATGGCCTATATGATAAGGGGAACTAGGTTAGGGATGCCAATATTTCTCAAACTGGTCTTTATTTATTCAAGAAATGGTTTTTAGAGAGGAATTTGTTTGCCCCACATGCTAATGTCTAGAATTTTGATTTGGGAAAGTTAGTGGTTCCCATTGTTTTTATGGACTATGACTTGCTTGAAGCCATTGCAAAAAATTATGACAAGGGATTCAGAGTTGTAAGAAGAATTGATGGTGTGCCTTTGGTTACAATTAGTCCTGAGGAAATCAGGGAGGTATTTCATCTAGAGCCATTAACAGATTATCATGTGCCCATTAATTTACAAGATTTAGAAAAATGCTACATATCAAAGAAAGATGTGATTAGGGGAGGTGCATTAAGGGCTGATATTGGCACAATTGGAAATTTTCTAGTAATTATAGCTGTCTCTAGGGAACCTTTCAAGAAAGACCTTTTTACTTCCAGGGCTATAGAAATATACAAGACTCGATGTTGAGTTTTTGGTGAGGAAAAATAGAATGTCATGCCCATTAGTCTTATGTACATGATGGTTCTAATTGCTTCTTTAGGTGTGGATGTTATTTTTGACTTTGCCTCCTATTTAGCAGAAGAAATTCATACTGGCCTCGTAGGAATTGCAAAAGGGAAAGTGGAGAAGACTTTTGACCATTATTCTTTGTTGATGCATATGTTTTTGTTTAAGGGAATGACATATTTTGGTAAAGAAATTGAATTGAACAAAGAGCAAGATGGAGAAGCACTGCCAATCTAGTTGTGGAGTGAAGATTTGGGATGTAGAAAAGGCTAGCTTTGGTAGGTTTGATAGATACTTTGCATCAAAGTTGAGGTGCCTCATATTGAGTGACAATCCCAGAGTCCTTAAGGCACTAATGAGTCTCATTAGGCCTATGGATAACCCTATTGGTTTGAAGGTTTCACACAGTTGGGGAGATATTATCCCATACTCTATCTCTACTATCTTTAGAGTTTATGGTTTTAAAGGAACCCCCCATGTATTGCCTTACAAAGTACCTCTAAAGGTAGGAATGGCTGAATTCTTGTGGCAGCTAGGGGGATTAGAAGAAGGTTTTTTGATAAACAGATCAAGAGAGGCAATATTCCCCACTTGTATTGTAGCCCATCAATTTTGTGATCACTAAAGGGGGCTGGCTGTTTCTGCATATAATTTTGGATCAATATAAAATGGCTGTTTGTCATCCCCATTTTTGTGATACTGAGGGATTTTATAACTTGGTTTTTAGGCACAGGATCAAGTTTGGTAAAATTGATCATGAATTTTATTACCCTGAGGACATCATAAGAAATATGTTTTCCTTGCAAGAATAGGAAACTAGTAAAGAAAAATGGAGAGTTTACTCAAGGATTTTGGAATTTATACATTGTTTTGATAAAACTTATAGCCCTCTAGATAATGCTCTAATAGAGGTAGATAAGATGAAAAAGTTCATGAATGCATTTCCTAAAATAATGGAGACTATGAATGAGAAGAAACAATTCTTTATTAATGCTTACCTAGATAAGGCTAGGGAGGTCATGAGGATGTTGGCTTTCACTCCTAATATAGGATCTAGACATTTGATTGTCCAAAAGAAGCCAGGTTATGCCATAATTAAAAATAAAAGGGCCACTATGGATAAGGGTAAACAAATGATGGGATCCACCAGTGCTATCCTGGAAGAGAGACTTGATGAGCCTTCTCCTAATAGGTAGAAAATAATGAAGGAATATGATCCTCATGTTGAGGAATGTTCGTCTACTCAACCCCCTTTTTGGATTGGAGAAGAGCAACTCACTGGGGTATAGATTGAACAAATGGGATTACAAGGAGGAGTGTTTATTACTCAGGCAGAACTGGATGAGGGAAACCCTCAAGAATCTCTTGTGCCAAGCCTTGAATTGACAGTAGCATATTATAGAGGTAGGGAATTAGACCCTGTAATAGAGCAAGCTAGTCATCAATTTTTATGAGATGATAGCTTTGTTAAATCTAGAGCTTTCCACCAATTTGCATGGTGGGCCAATATGGGTAAATTTGAAGAGAAGTATAATAAGTTGAGAGCAGAGCACCCAGGGATGGATGAGACTGCATTGCAAAGTTAGGTGAAGGAAGAAATGATGCAGGAATTTCAAAATATAAGCCTTGAAGAAGGAAGGCAAATGGTGAAAGCATCAAACATTTTGTTGTTACAATATTGGGACATAGCTGATGCTTTGGTTTTTAATTCTGTTTCTAATAAGCTGGATTTGCAAGACCAAAATAAGAAGGAAATCTAGGGCACTACATTCAGTGAAGACCAAGCTGCCTTAGTCATTTGGTCATTAAGGAGAGGATCAAGAGCCACCTCATCATAGCCATATGAGTCTGGATTGATGGGAAATATTATTATAAGAAGAGTAGTTGATCCTTCTCATGTGCAGGTTGCACATTGGGGCGTAGGTACATCTCATTTTGTTTTGGCCACCACTAAAAATGAAGAAAAGGCCATGTTTGAATTGCAAAGTAAATATGAGACAATTTTGGAAGCATACAACAAAGAGGTCCAAAATAGGATTGAATTGGAAAATAAGATAATGGGAAGGTCTACCAGGCCAAGAATAACATATCCTTGCCCTCCAGTGAAGGATTTTACTGAGAAAGGTTCTAATGTATCTGGTAGATAAAATTGAATCACCATTGTTTTATGATCAGTTGGTAAAGGTAATAAGTATATGGGAAGAATTGAAAGCCCATGATGAGGCTCTAAAGCCTATTGCCAATAAGTGGGGAAAGAGAAAGAAAGAACTTACCTTTTTATGTTATTCTATTATAAGGTCTACCCATGATCATATAGAAAAAAACATATGATATTGCTAATGATTTGTCAGATTTTGATGACAGAAGGGTAGCATTACAACTAAAAGTTGTTTCCTATCTAAGGAAGTATAAGAATTAGAAATTTGATTTGCTTCCTTGAGCTTTAGATAGAAAGAACAAATTAAAAAATAAGGACGAGTGGGCCAAGGAATTGGATGACCTATTTTGTGTAAGGAAACTTGGCAATAAAGAATGTAACCATTTTCACATAACCCATAATAGATCTAAATAAACACGGAATTATAATCCACATGCAAGAGAATAGACAACATACCCACAAAATTGTGACACAAGATATACCCTGAGAAACCTAGCCTCCAAAAGCATCCATCACCATGTATTATTCAACAAAATAACCATTTCCATACAACCATGGAAGCCTTCATGGCCATAGCCACAATTGAGCAAACTATGTGAACAAGCATGAATCCACACATCCCATGCCATGCTTTCAACTTTCACAAATTCTCCCTTGGCTAACCTGCCAAGCCTTGTCCCACTCGACTCTTGCCTTTCTCACTCTTACTCTCTTTACAACAACTACCCTTGTGGCTACTTATATAGTAGCAAGTTCCACAAAACCACTAAGTGGTATTACATAAACCATGTGCTACCTAACCTACCAACCCCACATTTAATATTGGGCATGTAATTGTTTTCTCCAATATTAAATAATTACATGAAATATTATCACAATGTTACAATACAACTCATCAAGAATATTCCATGAGAATCTTTACATGTTGCATGCCTATCTAGGTGGAACATTACATGATAAAATAAAATAATAAAATATAACAATATTATGCAATGTATGCAACATCCATTATCTCAACAATCTCCCACTTGTTGTATACATTGCATAGGGTCAATCTGTAGCCACATAAATGAACAAGGGAACAATCCCTCCTAGCACATCCACCATCATGGATCAAAATACACCAAGTGCTCCATCCTAGTACCTGCAACATATATACCAAGAAGCTCCCACTGCAAAAGATAATGTCAAATCTATAACCAATCCACTCACAACATCTCAAATAAGTGAATCCATGTAGTCTCAAGGACATCCACAATACATAAACTGATATCTTGCAAGAACAACTCTCATAACAAGTCTCCAATGCTCTCCCAAGTTCTCCACAACCAACAGAGGAAAGAGATAAAGGAATAACCATGTCATCTCTCACATGACATAAATGAGAACAAACTAGTGATCACAATCTCTAACCAATCTCAAATCCAATGTAAGAAAAACTGAACATCCAGGAAGATAACCAAGATAGGAGAAACCATGCAAATCATAACTTGTATCATGTCCTTCTACACACACCTCTAGATGTAAACTGTGCAAGTATGATCTCCTCCATTAAACCCCAACAAGAAGCCACAACAACACCCAAACTATACCATATAACTAATCATGGATGTAAGCCTCTCACAAGAAGATCAAACTCATAAACCCATTCCTAAACCAAGGAATAACCATTCCTAATCCAAAGAAAAATGCCCAATATAAAACCATCTCCCAAACTCAACTAGCATAACAACATATGCACATGGAGATAACCAATACTAAACCATCTCTCAAATGAACTCTCCAAAACTAACTCATGTACTATAGCTCAAGATCCATATACATGAAAGACAAGTATAAATATAATGCAACTTAGAGAAACAATGGGCTATACCTCTCAAGTAGCAAACTGTCGAGTAGACCAAGAGTGGGGAATGAGAATACTCATCAAAATACCCAAGTCTCCAACCAAGACTCATCTAAGAAAAATCTCCTCTCAAGTCCATATCAGGTGACTGCCCCTCAGATTTCTTGTTGAAACCATCAACTGTCCCAACAAATACTTCTCTAATCCAAGAGAAATCAGCATCACCACCGTCTCTAAGTATCTATGAGCACTTGTAACCAATCAATCTATGCCAACTCCAAATGAAACATAGGAATATCATGAAGTATCCAGCTTATAATCAGTGTACTCAATACCAAGAAACTAAACCAAGATCAATGTCAAAGTTCCAACCATGGCCTCAGGAACATAAACATGAAAACATGATCTAACCATCTCAACCAAAGAGATAACATGCTCCACATGAACATACTATAACATGTCACAACTCTAAACATGTATCAAGAGTATACCATGACATAATAATGAAATCATCCTCACACCAAGGATAAAATGCCAAATAAAAGAATAAACCACACCTTTGCCAAGAACCCTGTGGGTCCTCAAGATGCAACCATCTCCACACACCATGAAGAAAATCATCTCCACATACCATGGAGAACCATCTCCAAACACCATGAAGATAACCAATAACTCCACGAGTCCTCAAGATCTAACCATCTTCACACACCATGAAGATAACCAAGTGCACCATGCAAATGCCAAAGACGCTTCTGCAGCAACAGGGTTTAAGACAAACTTCCAACATTTGCAAACACTCAATAAATATAGCAATGCCAATAACTCCCACTCAACTGTGCTACCAAGTCACCTATGGCATCATAAAATCCATCTCCTATATGAAGATCCAAACTAAATTAGGAACTAATCCTGTACTGTCACCCCATCACTGTCACAAGCTCTCATTAAATTATGTGTCCAAGCTATCCATGACATCATGATGAAAAAAAAAAATCCATCCTCTAACCATGAGAATCAACCAAGGCATTAAACCATCAAAGAACTCAAAGTGCACATCATGAGCTCCTCAAAAGAAACCAAATAACCATGATCCTCTACCAAGAAGATATACCACCATAACTAAATCAAAAAATCCAAGCTAATGAACATCAATGATGTACCTGTGTATCCAATCATGTCATGCCAAAATCTATGACACCATGATCACATCCATGAACCAAGCATCCATCTCTCAAAGTGTCCATCCTGTCAGCATAAAATAGTCAGCCACAATCCTCTACCATGACTGTACCTGGTAACAACATCTCATCCCTTTTATATGAAAAAAAATTAGCTAATCATGTGACTTAGGGAATAGACAACCCAAATCCAAGCCACCAATTTGAATATGCATCAATAATGAAAGATCAATGGGCAAAGACAACCCATAACCAAGCCATAAATGCAACCTATAAGTATAGACCACTTACAACATTGCACAACTTGTAGATCCAACAAGTCATCATACATATCCAAACCAAACATTGATAACCATATCATCATGAGACCAATCTGAAATATGAATTGAGTATACAATGACATCAAATCTTAAATCTCCAATGTCATAAACTCACAATTTTACCATAGTCAAAATATATCTATAAACTATTTAGATCAATATATCAACAAATAAATCATACCAAACTTGCACCAAATCTGAACCAATGTGTAAAGCTCTCCAAGAGCTTTTCATTGACTACTCGAAGTCCAAAATTTGACTCTGTATGCCCAAGTTATGCCCTAATCCGTGCTCAAAATAAATAATATCTGACTTTAGGGCTCTTAAAACCTGACAAAATATCAAAATCATAGAACCAAACCTACACCAATTTGTAGTGCTCTAAATTAGCTTTCCAATGCCTATAAGAACTCTAAAATCTGATATTCTAAGAGAAAGTTATGACTATTTTACTAAGACAGTCTTTTTACCATCTTCACTACAATTTTTTATTTTTTATTGTGACAAAAATTCTGACGAGATTAAATTTGATGGCCATCATGGGCTGAAATCAAAAAACTCTTTCATTTCCTCTTAACATGGCCAAACTAGGGCATATTATATATCAAAATTTATGAAAACGTCGACCTGGATCCAATGGTGAGGTCTATTTTTACCTAGGAGGTCATTTTTGCAAGCTCCCCCTAAAACCCTCATTTAAATGAAACATCCAAGAAATCCATTTGTCTAACAATTTCACATGCCCAAATCTTTTAACATCCCATCATAATAGCATATCCAAAACCCTCAAATCTGCAATAAATCATTCATATATCTTGCCCTTTTCTTTTATTCTCTCATGCATTCCTATGGATTCAATCTAGTGTTACAATAATAAAACCATAGCTCTGATACCACTTGTAAGGAAACTTGGCAATAAAGAATATAACCGTTTCCACATAACCCATAATAGATCTAAATAAACACAGAATTATAATCCACATGCAAGAGAATAGACAACATACCCACAAAATTGTGACACAAGATATACCCTAGGAAACCCTCATTGAAGGAAAAACCAAGCCTCCAAAAGCATTCATCACCATGTATTATTCAGAAAAATAACCATTGCCATACAACCATGGAAGCCTTCATGGCCATAGCCACAACTGAGCAAACTATGTGAACAAGCATGATTCCACACATCCCATGCCATGCTTTCAACTTTCACAAATGCTCCCTTGGCTAACCTGTCAAGCCTTGTCCCGCTCGACTCTTGCCTTTCTCACTCTTACTCTCTTTAAAACAACTACCCTTGTGGCTGTTTATATAGTAGCAAGTTCCACAAAACCACTAAGTGGTATTACATAAACCATGTGCTAAAACCATGTGCTACCTAACCCACCAACCCCACATTTAATATTGGGCATGTAATTCTTTTCCTCAATATTAAATAATTACATGAAATATTATCACAATGTTACAATACAACTCATCAAGAATATTCTATGAGAATCTTTACATGTTGCACGTCCATCTAGGTGGAACATTACATGATAAAATAAAATAATAAAATATAACAATATTATGCAATGTGTACAACACCCATTATCTCAACATTTTGTTTAAGAATGAATAAGGTTATCAATGAAAGAGGGAATGCTTGGTGGGCCACCACAACAGAGGAATTGGTGAAAGTCTAGTTATTTTTGATTCTTTGAAACAAGAATTTGTTAGTATTGATAAGGAGGCTAAGTATGTACTTGGAAAGAAAAGTGATATTTTTCAATTCAATTGGCTAGATAATACACTTTTTGACACATGGATGACAAGTATTTCTTTTGGTGGAAAATTTGAAGAGTTTGAAACAAATAATGATGAGGTGCAGGAGGATGAGCCATAGATTATTGACACAATAGCACCAAATCTGAAAGATGAGGAAGTTAAAAGTCACCAATTGGTTCTAGCTACAGGCTCAGAGGCCCAGGATGTGGACATGGCAGAAGACCAATTAAGGGTAAAAGTAGTTCTGTTAGTTCAAGATGAAAATAGTGAAAACCAATGGGTAGAAGTTGATTTGCAAACATTATAACAAGATTCATCATTGGCCAACTTAGTAGCTACATATTCAAAAGATTTAAAATGATGTAATAGAAATGGGACCTACCAAAGAATATATTGATGTGTTATGTGAGACCTCGCCCCCGACTCATCATAGCATAGTGATACATTACTCTTATTTTGTTATCCGCGACTCGAGATGTCGAGACATTATCTGATGCTTAGAACATATTTTATTATTTCATGTTGTGTGATGTTATTTCCAGATATATTTGATGATTTCCATTTAATGTTCATGTATATGTATGTTGACGAAATCAGTAGATGTAGGATTGAGATTTGATTTAAGATATTTCAAATGGTTAAGAATTATGAAGGATGAAGAAACTTTATTGATGTATGTTTTAAATTATGAAAATTTCTAATACGTATACATATATGTACATGTGATTTTACGGGACTATTGAAGTGTGCAATGAGTGTGCATATATTTAGCCAAGAAACCCTACGGAGGAACAAAACTGATCTCCATGTGCTAAAATTTGGAAACCCTGTTGTTCGTAATTATGTTCTTTCAGTGTCGCTTGACACTCGTAAAATGTTATGTGCTTCGGTATGCTAGTTAGGGTTAATTTTTTAACCTTTGGATTCAAGTTAGTGTCAATTTTCTATTAGATTCTTAATGAGGGTTAGTCATCCCTAATTCGATTTTGTGCTTAATTTGAAAGTTAGAGTTGTTAGATAGACCTATTTTATCTCTAGATTTTATTTGACTCTAACCTCTTCCCTAAGGCTTTAAAACATGTTTTTTTCTAACTAAAGGGTATGGGTATGGGTTAGGGGTCTTTTCCAACCCCTAAGCCCCTTTTTTTGACTTTTGAGGTCACTCAAAAGTCCTCTTTTTGCCTTTGTGCGAAATTGCAAGTGGTTGTCATGAGTTGTCTTACCTCATCTCCACTTAGGGTTTAACCTTGGTGTAGGTTGAGTTAGGAGTTTCTAGTGTGGCTAGTGGGTGGAAATAGTTATTGCTCCTTTTTGGGTGGTTGAGTTGGAGGCTTATTTAGAGGCCTTCCTTGGTCTAGTGGTTTTGTTACCCAATCTCTACATTTAGAGAAGTTTTCTTGAAGCTTGAAGGAAGGAAGGGGATACTCTACTCAAACTGGTTCATTGCCATTACCTCTTTGTGAAGGTAGGAAAATCCCATCTCCCTTATTCAATTTTTATGTTTTGTTTCATGTTCTTGTTACCTTGTTGTTGTTTTATTGTTGTATGGTTGTGGGTATGTTGGAAAGATTTGTAAACCATGTCTTTTTGGTTGTTTTCCTTCTTGTTTATGTTTGAAATTTTGAGTTTTCCTTGCATGGGTGTTTTGGTATTACTCACCCTAGGAGAGGGCAGAAGTGACCAATTTTGGGAGAGGTCTGTTTAGTTGGACTCCAACCTGTGTAGAGTCTCTTCACAGGATGAGAAGAGGGATAAAGGGTAGGGTGTTATGGGCCCCTACCCATCAGCACAAACCTGGTATGAGTATGGAAAGTTAAATGGAAGAACGGAAGTTCTTGGTTATTGACCTCGATTGGGCATCTGAATTTGGTGTTGTGCTTAACTTCTCTAGTTGGAAGAATCCACCTCTCCCCAGTCTTGATTCATTGTGAATCTTATTGTGTAAACCATGTGTGATTTTGCATGCTTGATGTTCTTTTGGTTCTGCTTGGTTGTCACCCGATCAGTTATTGGTATCCTCCATGGTTCTAGAAGTGAGATGCAGAAAACATTACAAACTCCTTGATTTTGATCATGAAGAAAATTTGATTAAATTATTGAAAATTGGGATTGAGATCCTATTGTAAATTGTATTTTTAATCCTTATTGTATATGGCAACGAAGCCGGGTTTTCTTCCTGATTCTTTCCCGGCTGAGCCTTTGAATCAGGTTAGCCAATAAAGTAATGGATGAGTGTATTTGGTTCTCATAATATTTGTTCATAATGTTCAGTTGTATGAGTGCTCATCAAAATAGAACAAATAAACTTGTATATATATATAGATGGGAGAATAGAATCATAGATAATGTCTTGATCTATGAATGTTCAAGTTTTAATTACGATAATGAAGAGTTGAATTGATAAAGTGAGTTTCAATTATGATGTATAAGTATTATGATGAGATCAATCAAGAGCAAACCATATATTACGAAATCAAAGATAATTCATTTCTTGATAAATTTCATGGTGGTTATAATCAAATTTGAATGAGAACAATCCACCACCTTTTCTTTTATTATGTGTATAGTATCATTCACCTTCTAAGTTCTTCAAATATGATCAATTGGACTGAGAGGTTGTATTCTTGAAATTAATAATAATAATAATCAGAACATAGAACTCATACCATGTCCTTGAAGAATTAATATTAAACATACATGTTTAACTAGAGATTGAGAGACTATACCTAATGTACTCCTTTGCATTGGAATGCTTGTATTAAGGAAGAATGTTGATAATAGATTTATGCAAATCCTTAGTAACATGAATGAAATGCATAAAATAGCATGACCATGCCTTGTCAAAATTTTTGCTTTCAAAAAAAAAATGCACTCCCAGGAGTAAAAACTCTCTGGAAAATACATGGAGAGAAAATTCATTGCTTCCAAAACCACAGAGCATATTCTTGCTCAGATTCCTTCCTAAATGAATAAAGAAACAAATAAATATTATGTTATTCTCTTGAGTGTATAATTTTGAATATATAAATGTGTACATTTTTAAATAAAGTCTATATCTTCCTTCTCACCTAATAAACTTTTTGACATTACTTCTTAAACTCTTGCCTAGGCGCAGTAGTTGGAGGTTAAGCCAACAATGGACATGGGGAGGGTGACGTCACCCTGTCCCCATGTCACATCCCCCCCCCTCTACTTTCTCCTCTCAAAACGTGCGCTCATTCTTTCCTTGGATGGGGAGTTGAGTGTTATGTTTTTAAAAAAAAAATTTCCTTGCCCCACATCAAACTTGGGTCCTTTGTGGGGTGGGGAGGATCGAGACATGACTCACACAGATGTCAGTCACGTGATCATTGCGCAGGGAGTTTTCGGGGGTCGTTTTGGTAGGTGTTTTAGGGGATAGGTGTGATAGATGTAGGTTAGTGTTAAGATTTGTTAGTTAGTTTTAATTACTTTAGTTAAGTTTTTTTTTGATGTTTTATTATTATGTAAGATTGATAAGGGTTAGTTTAGATATAAGTTAGTATAGGTTAGTATTAATGTTAGTTTTAGCATTGATTGTTTAGTTGCTTAATTATGTTTGATAGGATTTAGTATAATTTTAATGTTAAAAGATTTTATTGTTTTAATTAAAGTTAGTATATTTTAGTTTTAGTTGTGTTGGTTAAAGAAAGGATTAGTGTATGTTAATGTTAGAATAGTGGTAACATTTTAAAGTATTTGGTTTTAAGATAGTTTAATATTAAGTGTAATATAGTTAATATTTTAAATTAAGTTAGTATTCCTTGTATATATATATCAATATAATTTAGATGCAATTTTAGTTTGAGTTTACTATAAATTGAATGTGGTACTCGATTTGTGATTAGACTAGAATTTAAAAATGATATGTTTAGTTTCGTTATGATTTAAGTATGATGTTAAATTAATATTAATTTATAAGTCCTACCGTCAATTAAATTAGTATAACTTTAGCTCTATACTATAATGATTTTTAACTAGTCTAAATGTATTATTAATTTATATCTAGCTAGTTTTTATTTCATTAAATTAAAATTTAGTAAGATTTTGATGGTTTATTAATATGTTAAAATAGTTGATTTTGATTATATATTTCCAATGAATCTAAACTTGAATACATTTCATTGTCTTTAAATTATTTTCACATATTGTTGTAAGTTAATGTAATGACATAATTTTCGTCAATATCAATCTTGTAACAAAGGTTTTCAAAATCTTAACGATGTGATCGTTCTCATGTTATAATCTTAAGACGTAATGTAGAGAACCTGTACTAAAACTCCTATCTCAATCATATCAAACGTAGAGCATGTTTAATTATTAGTTATTATTTAAAAAAAAAGTTGTGTGTTTTTGCCCTCGTAGTTTGGGCATGACATGTTAGCTTTCTGTTACACTAAGTTTTGTCTTTTGTTTGGAAGGACAACTATCAATCATAATTGCCCTTTGCTTGTTGCAACTCATGCTTATATAAATGAGATTCCAAGGCATTGTGATGGTCTAAAAGTTGTATAATTTTTGTTTTTGTTCAAAAAGGTATAGTCGGTCCAATTGTATGTAGATGTGTTGAGTTTATTTTCAAACATATGTTCTTTGATAGTATGTGGAAATGATAGAATCAGCAAGATGTTCTGGACTTCTGATTGAATTTATAGTGGTCATTATATTAGTCATCTAAAAGGATTATACAAAGGGGTATTTGCATTAGATTTGTGTCATCAATTTCTATCTACATTTTATGAGTTTGTTTACTTTGATGTCATTCGAATAAGGTTTAATTGATTGAATGTAGTTTAGATGGGTTGTATGCTGATACTATTGTTTCTTTTAATTCAAAGAATTATATAAATGCTTCAATAGATCAGTAGGGTTTGTGAGTTTATAAAATGGATGGTTCATAAGAATGGAAATAGGTGACTACAATTGATAAATTCATTTACAAGTTAGTTGAATTAGATCTCTCACCAATAGTTAGTATTTTGCCCAATGGATAAGGCATTGGTCACATGAATCAAGAGTGAGTTGGGGTGAATTCTGCTTCTGCATATCAAATTAATCACAAATTCAAAATCATTCTCATTCCCTTTTGTTTAAAGCTATAATGGTGATCAACACTCATTTATATCTTATTTCTGGGTCTCAGGTAGCTGCTATTTCCAAAAATATTTGTAAACTTAAGGAGAATTATGACCAAATCTATTTATAAGGGATGTATGCCAGTTTGAAAGAATAAAAAATTGGGTTAACTATGTATGTGTTAGGAAGGAGATGAGAATCAAAATGAAACTAATATAATTCTCATACAATAGTGGTCATTTGAGGCATCCCATAGGTAAAATCGCCTTGGTTTTGTAGAGCCTAAAGAGTAGGAAACCATTCTTGGTTTTGTTGAAGTTGGTCCAAATGGTTTGCACATAGAATTGTTAATAGGAAGTGGTAATCCTTAGATTGTGTGAGTATTATCAATTTGGTATTGAGAATTTTTTTGTTTAATAGTTTCAAACACCAACAAAATGGCGACTTTATTGGGGAAGAGTGTTAGTATTACAATTGTTAGATCCTTTGGTAGTTACCCATGGTTTTAGTGGACTCTTCTAGTGACAAACCTTGAGAATTTAAAAAGAAAGAGAACAAACCCCCATACCATAGGTGTACACTGACATGTATGGTCCTTGCAGAGGTGTCTTATCCATTAAGAAAGAGTTGTAGCCCCAAATTTTTTTTTGATTGGTTGCATTCTATTTGTTAGTTTCTTTCTTTATAATCATGTGATATTTTATTAGGTCAACAAGATTATTGCATTACTTTTCCCTAGGTGGATGGTGAATCGAAAAGGTTTTAACTAGTGTCAAATTTAAGGACATTTTAGATCATGGCAAGTGTGAAAAACACGTGGGCAAATGTGAAGAAAAACCCAACTATTAAGTTATAGATTGATCTTCCTCCTAGAGGAAAGAAACCCTAGGCTATGAAAGGAGCTCAGATGCAGAAGGGAAATTATTCCTAGGAGTAAATGGCAAGGGAAAATAACACTTACCTTTCTACTAATGAAAAGGAACCCTTCTGCAAGTGTCCTAGATCTCATCTTGGTTTATCTGATGATTATTTCTACAATACTCCTAAAATGATATGTCAAGAAAAAGTTGTGTAACCACATGCACTTAGTTTGGAGGATAGGAATAGTAATAATCTTTTGTACTGTAGTACAAACCCTTTCATGTCAGATCACTCTCCCGAAAGGGAAAGACATAAACATTTAGAGCCTGAGAGGTTCAATGATGAGAAAACCTCTAGTTTTGGATTTACTATTCCTGACCCTGATGAGAATGACATATTGAGAATGTAGCTTGTTGAGCAAGGGGCTATTGATAGGAAATTTCAGAAGGTAAGGGAAGAAAAGATCATGAAAGCTTATGAAGAAACACAAGAATTACTTAGGAGAATTGTTGCCTTGAAAAAGAAGAATGAGATAGTAGCTAGTGCTTGGTAGCTTGAAATTGTGGGTTAAGTTGAACATCTTAAATTACAAGAGAAAAAGATGTTGAAAGACCAAGATACAAACCAAGAGGGTCTTGTGATACAACATATCAAGAATTATAAGACCCTAGAAGTTAAAAGAGATGTATAACATGCTATTGGTGTGGAAGATAAGGGAAAGCATGGTAAATTTGACCCAATTTGGCTTGGCCCATATAACATTTGTGATACAAATGGAGAAGATTCATATTTTCTAAAGGATTTAACTGGAGATTTTCTTGAATTTCTACTTCATGGACAATTCTTGAAGAGGTACTTTTCCTAAAGTATCTATCTTTCATGAACAATAGATTTAGGGTTCTTTGTGTTCTTGTACATTTTGTAAATGCCTATAAATATCTCTGTACAGTCTTGTTCCTTGTTTCTATTGTTTTGTTCTATGCTCTCTGAGGAAGTTGTCATAGCTATATCAAGTATGTGGTCTTCTCTACCATAGATTCTAAATTCTTACATAGACTCAGGTAGTCTATCATCCCCAGATAGAGTCACTATTGGTCTAAATTTTTACGTGATAAATTTTCCTAATCTAGGTATTAAAAATCAGATTTGTGTCCATTTGTTAGAGACTAGGGTTTTTGGTTTTTGGTTTTTTAGTTTTGATACCCTTTTAAAAATCTTTGTTAAACCCTAGGTTTTGTTCCTTTTGAATTTATCCTGGTGTGAAATCTTTTAAAAGAGAAAATATTCCTTTCTCACTTAATTTTGAAGTCATGCTGAGTACCTTTTTCAAAGACTCTCTCACCATCTAATCTTGGTTAGATCCACGATTGTCGCATCGTCATTATAACAAAGTGCAAGGTTGTTTACCATTGTGACATAGAGATCACCAAAATGTTGAGTCACGGTATTGTCAAGTGAAAGTCAATGCTAGAAAGGTGTATTATCTTGGAAGGGATTCACTTATTTAATTCATGAAAAAGTTGTCAATGTCAGAGAAGACACACATGGAGCAAGTTGCAAGCGGTATCACTGGAACTCAATTTTTTTGGAGAGTTGTATATTGCAATAAAAAATTCTATGCACCCTACTGATAGCGATATAGTGATTGATCAGAAAATGAAAAAATTGGCAACCTTTAAAATTGATGGCGACTACAGAATTCCCATGTAATATCATAAATGTGCACATTCACTATTCTGACAACAGTACTAATTGGTATGATTATGATTTACATGTTATCTTTTCTCTATCACCAAAATATAGTTCTCACTGAAGGTTGCTATGTCATGACCAAGAAATCATTGTGCCTCATCGGTAGCGACATAATGATTGGCTGGATAAGACATAGGATTATGATCTTTTGGAATGGGCGATGACTATGAACAGCCCAAGAAAGATATTCTAGAAAGTGTAATTTTATTTCTATGTCATACGTATTGATTATTGTTACCATGTTTGAGGTTTTCCTCAACACCAGATTTTAATGGATCACCAAAAGTTTCTATTTCGCAAATGGAAAGTTAATGCCTTTCGCCGATAATGATATAGCGACTCATCATAATATAATAATGTAACAATAATTCTAGAAGTTGTGCCCCAATGAATACTATGTTAGAAGTTATTCATCTTCCTAGGACACGGTGGCATCCTACTAAGAACAAATATGCTAGAAACTCTAAATCAACTGGAGGTCACTATGTAATGATCGAAAAAGTTTCACACTTTGCCAATAGAGAGGTAGCGACTTGCCTAAAAATAAGAAACACGACGAGGCTGAGAAGACATGATGTCACAACGCAAATTAAAAAAAGTAATATATATATGCTAGCGTGTTAGGATAGTTCAACATCATTAAGAATGCGAACCCACTTCCAAGTCAGATGACAGATGAATAACAAGGATCATTTGATCAAAAGAAAATCAACGATTGTCACCAAGTTGTTATAAAAAATTGTGCTCTATTTACTCAGTGCGACTTGGTGACTGAGTGACCCACCATAGTTTATATGGTTGAAGTGCAAGTTCCTTGCCATTAGGTCAAGTAAGATCTACAGCTATCACATAGTCACTATGGAGAAGTGCTCAAAGTTTAAGGGTAGCGACATAGTGAGAAAAGCCAGCGGATAGTGGACCCACCATTTTGTATTAAGAAAATGAATTAATCTTCTTTTTCTTGATCAAGGTAAGATCAATGATTGTTGTTATCTTGCATAGGCAATCTGCTCACTCTTTATGCATAGCGAGATAGCAACATAGTGACATGTGTCCTCAAAGACTAGTAGGTGTAGTTTGAAGTGCCAACTGTGAAAGAAAGGCATATGTGGAGACTTTTCATTGGTTTGACTACCAACATGTCAAGGTGAAGATGAGTCATCCCTATTTTCACTCCAAGATCGCAGGATTTTTCTAAGATCAATGACACATATTTAAAAAAGGAAGGTGATGCCACTTTGTTTTCCCTTATAGTTCATTTATGAGGTATGAAGCTTCATGTGTGAGAAAAAATAGAGTATATTGCAAAATATTGCACCATTTTCATCTTAAGTGAACAAAATTTCAAGTTTTTTGAGTAGGCAAAATTTAATGAGAACATTGTGTTAGGCTTGATTGGAATGTGAAGCATCTTTTTCCATTATTAACTAGAGGTTGTAGAATTAAAAAGAAGAATGAGCAAAAGATCAAGTAAGTCCCCATAATCTTTGAACCATTTCAATTTCTGCAAATTATATTGAAGATGCCTCCAAAGAAAGTGTTTTTTGGGTGAGAGAATTATATGGATAGGAATATCCATGATGACTTACTCGAATTACTCCCTAAGTCCACCACTGAGACTGTACAAGTGAAGAAGTTAACTTTGTTAAACCCTAGATTAAAAATTGTAGATGGCCTATATGATAAGGGGAACTGGGTTAGGGATGCCAATACTTCTCAAACTAGTCTTTATTTATTCAAGAAATGGTTTTAAGAGAGGATTTTTTTTGCCCCACATGCTAATGTTTGGAATTTTGATTTGGGATAGTTAGTGGTTCCTATTGTTTTTATGAACTATGACTTGCTTGAAGCCATTGAAAAAAATTATGACCAAGTAGTCAGAATAGTAAGAAGAAGTGATGGCGTGCCTCTGGTTACAATTAGTCCTAAGGAAATTAGAGAAGTATTTCATCTAGAGCCATTAATAGATTATCATGTGCCCATTAATTTACAAGATTTAGAAAAAGAGTACATATCAAAGAAATATGTGATTAGTGGAGGTGCATTGAGGGCCAATATTGGCACAATTGGAAATTTGCCAATAATTACAGCTATCTCTAGGGAACCTTTCAAGAAAGGTCTTTTTACTTCCAAGGCTGTAGAAATATACACGACTCTATGTCAAGTTTTTGGTGAGGATGAATAGAATGTCATGCCCATCAACCTTATGTACATGATGGTTTAGATTACTTCTTTTGGTGTGGATGTTATTTATGACTTTTCCTACTATTTAGCAGAAGAAATTCATACTAGCCTAGTAGGAATTGCAAAAGGGAAAGTGGAGAAGACTTTTGACCATTATTTGTTGATGCATAAGTTTTTTTTAAGGGAATGACATATTTTGGTAAAGAAATGGAATTGAACAGAGAGTAGGATGGAGAAGCACTGCTAGTCTAGTTGTGGAGTGTAGACATGATCTGGGATGTAGGAAAGGCTAGCTTTGGAAGGTTTGATAGATACTTTGCATCAAAATTAAGGTGCCTCATATTGAGTGACAATCCCAAAGTCCCTAAGGCACTAATGAGTCTCATTAGACCTATGTATAACCCTATTGGTTTGAAGGTTTGACACAACTGGGGAGATAATATCCTATACTCTGTCTGTACTGTCATTAGAGTTTATGGTTTTAAAAGAACCCCACATGTATTGCCTTACCAATTACCTCTAAAGGTAGGAATGGCTGAATTCTTGTGGCAGCTAGGGGGATTAGAAGAAGGTTTTTTGATAAATAGATCAAGAGGGTCAATATTTCCCACTTGTACTGTAGCCCATCAATTTGTGATCACTAAAGGGGGCTAGCTTTTTCTGCATAAAATTTTGGATCAATATAAAATGACTGTTTCTCATCCCCATTTTTGTGATACTGAGGGATTTTATAACTTGGTTTTTAGGCATAGGATCAAGTTTGGTAAAATTAACCATGAATTTTATTACCCTGAGTATATCATAAGAAATGATTTTTCCTTGTAGGAATAGGAAACTAAAAAATAAAAATGGAGACTTTACTCAAGGGTTCTTGAATTTATACATTGTTTTGGTAAAAATTATAGCCCTCTCGATAATACTCTAACAGAGGTAGATGAGATTAAAAAGTTCATGAATACATTTCCTAAAATAATGGAGACTATGAATGAGAAGAAACAACTCTTTATTAATGCTTACCTAGATAAGGCCAGGGAGATCATGAGGAGGTTGGCATTTACTCCTAATGTAGGATCTGGACATTTGATTGTCCAAAAGAAGCCAGGTTATACAATAATTCAAAATAAAAAATGCCACTGTGGATTAGGGTAAATAAATAATGGGATCCACTAGTGCTATCCTAGAAGAGAGACCTAATGAGCCTTCTCCTAAGAGGTATAAAATAATGAAGGAACATGATCCTCATGTTGAAGAATATTCGCCTACTCAATCCCCTTTATGGATTGGAGAAGAGAAACTCATAGGGGAATATATTGAACAGATGGGATTACAAGGAGGAGTGTTTATTACTCAGGTAGAATTGGATGAGGGAAACCCTCAAGAACCTCTTATGCCAAGCCTTGAATTGATAGTAGCAGATTACAAAGGTAGGGAATTGGACCCTGTCATAGAGCAAGCTAGTCATCAATTTTTATGAGATGATAGCTTTGTTAAATCCAGAGCTTTCCACCAATTCACATGGTAGGACAAATTGGGAAAATTTGAAGAGAAGTATAATAAGTTGAGAGCAGGGCACCCAAGGATGGATGAGACTGCATTGCAAAATTAGGTGAAGGAAGAAATGATGCAGTAATTTCAAAATATAAGCCTTGAAGAAGGAAGGCAAATGGTGAAAGCATCAAACATTTTGTTGTTACCAAATTGGGACATAGCTAATGCTTTGGTTTTTAATTCTGTTTCTAATAAGCTGGATTTGCAAGACCAGAATAAGAAGGAATTCTAGGGCACTACATTCAATGAAGACCAAGCTGCCTTAGTCATTAGGTCATTAAGGAGAGGATCAAGAGCCACCTCATCACAGCCAGATGAGTCTAGATTGATGGGAAATATCATTGTAAGAAGAGTAGCTGATACTTCGCATGTGCAACTACACATTGGGGTGTAGATATATCTCATTTTGTTTTGGCCACTACTGAAAAGGAAGAAAAGGCCATGTTTGAATTGCATAAATATGAGACAATTTTGGAAGCATACAACAAAGAGGTCCAAAAGAGAATTGAATTAGAAAATAAGATAATGGGAAGGTCTATCGGGCCCAAAATAACATATCCCCACCCCCCAGTGGAGCCTTTTAAATCCACTCCACTTATAGAACTACCAAATACACCACAAAGGCCACAATACTACACTGCTAAGGATTCTAAAGAGGAGAAGAGCAAGTTGTGGGTACTACATGTAGAGCTAAGTGTGCAATCTGAAGATAAACTGAGAAAGGCTCTAATGTATTTGGTAGATAAAATTGAATGGCCATTATTTTATGATTAGTTGGCAAAGGTAATAAGTATATGGGAAGAATTGAAAGCCCATGATGAGGCTCTGAAGCCTATTGTCAATAAGTGGGGAAAGAGAAAGAAAGAAATTACCTTTTTATGTTATTCTATTATAAGGTCTACCCATGATCATATAGAAAAAACATATGATATTGCTAATAATTTGTTAGATTTTGATGACAGAAGGGTAGGATTACAACTGAAAGTTGTTTCCTATCTAAGCAAGTGTAAGAATTAGAAATTTGATTTCTTTCCTTGAGCTTTAGATAGAAAGAAAAAATTAAAAAATAAGGATGAGTGGGCCAAGAAATTGGATGACCTATTTTGTTTAAGAATGAATAAGGTTATTAACAAAAGAGGGAATGCTTGGTGGGCCACCATGACAGAGGAATTGGTAAAAGTCTAGTTATTTTTTGATTCTTTGAAACATGAATTTTTTAGTATTAATAAGGAGGCTGAGTATCTACTTGGAAAGAAAAGTGATATTTTGCAATTCAACTAGAGAAATGATACACTTTTTAACACATGGATGATAGATATTGCTTCTGGTGAACAATTTGAAGAGATTGAAACAGATAATGATGAGGTGCAAGAGGAAAAGATGCAAATTATTGACACAACAACACTAGATCCAGAAGATGAGGAGGATAAAATTCACCAATTGGTTCTAGCTACAGGCTCAGAGGCCCAGGATGTGGACATGACAAAAGACCAATTAAGGGTAAAAGTAGTTCTGTCAGTTCAAGATGATGAAAACCCATGGATAGAAGTTGATTTGCAAACATTACAACAAGATTCATCATTGGCTAGCTTAGTAGCTACATATTTCAAAGATTCAAAATAGTGGTGGCAAATCAAAAGAGCCAATAACTTGTAATGATGTAACAGAAATGGGACCTACCAAAGAATATATTGATGTGTTAGCTTTCTATTACACTAAGTTTTGTTTTTTTTTCGGAAGGACACTTGTCAATCATAATTACCCTTTTCTTGTTGCAACTCATGCTTATATAAATGAGTTTCCAAGGCATTGTGATGGTTTGAAAGTTGTATAATTTTTGTTTTTGTTCAAAAAGGTACAGTTGGTCCAATTGTATGTAGATGTGTTGAGTTTATTTTCAAACATGTGTTCTCTGATAGTATGTGGAAATGATAGAATCAACAAGATGTTCTAGACTTCTGATTGAATTTCTATTGGTCATTGTATTAGTCATCTAAAAGGATAATACAAAGGGGTATTTGCATTAGATTTGTGTCATCAATTTCTATCTACATTTTATGAGTTTGTTTACTTTGATGTCATTCGAATAAGGTTTAATTGATTGAATGTAGTCTAGATGGGTTGTATGCTGATACTATTGTTTCTTTTAGTTCAAAGAATTATATAAATGCTTCAGTGGATCAGTAGGGTTTATGAGTTTATAAAATGGATGGTTCATAGGAATGGAAATAGGTGACTACAATTGATAAATTCATTTACAAGTTATTTGAATTAGATATCTCACCAATAGTTAGTCTTTTTCCCAATGGATAAGGCACTGGTCATATGAATTAGGAGTGAGTTGGGGTAAATTCTACTTCTACATATCAAATTAATCACAAATTCAAAATAATTCTCATTCCATTTTGTTTAAAGCTATAATGCTCATCAACACTTGTTTATATCTTATTTCTGGGTCTCAGGTAGTTGCTATTTCCAAAAATATTTGTAAACTTAAGGAGAATTATGACCAAATCTGCTTATAAGGGATGTCAAATATTTCAAAGTATATCAATTGGATGTCAAATCTGCATACATAGCCTATAAATATTTCAAGGTATATCAATTGGATGTCAAATCTTCATTTTTAAATGATATACTTGAGGAAGAAGTATACATTAAACAACCTAAGGCATTTGTAGAACTAGACAAGAAGAATATGGTATGTAAACTAAACAAAGTCCTTGATGGATTAAAACAAGCCTTAAGAGCATGGTATGAAAGATTGCATAATTATTTGACAAAGTTTGGTTTTGAAAGGAAAAATGACAATAGTAACCTATATTTGAAGAATGGTAAGAATAATTAAGTACTATTATCTGAAATATTTATTGATGATATTACATTTTGAGGAAGAGAAGCATTATGCAAATCATTTGCTGATGAAATGAAGAAGGAATTTGAAATGTCTATGTTTGGTGAAATCAAATTCTTTGTTGGATTACACATATATCAAATGAAGTTTTGTATTTTTATTACTCAATCCAAATACATCAAGGAGATATTAAAGAATTTTGGAATGCAAGATTCAAGGCCAGTAAGCACACCTTAGTCTACATGACATAAGCTATCTAAGAATGATGACTTTAGTGATCTGAACCAAACATTATATAAATCTATGATTGGAAAATTATAGTATTTTGTTCACAATAGATCTGATATTGCATTAATATTAGGGAAATTTGATAGATTTTCAGCAAATCCTAAAGAGAATCACATGATGGCAGTGAAATAGATAATGGGATATTTGAAAGATACAAAAGACTATGGATTGTATTACAAGAGAAATGATAGATTTGAATTGAAGGTATTTGCTAGCTTAGATTGGGCAGGAAATATTGATGATAGAAAAAAGAACTAGTGGATGTGCATTCTTTCTAGGAAAGAGTTTGGTGTCAAGGAAAAGCAAAAAATAGAATATATTTCGCAATCAACAACTGAAGCTAAGTATGTGGCAGCTATAGTGAAATACTCAAACATTATATGGCTAAAGCATTATTGAAAGGTATGAAAGAAGAAATTATAGATCTAGTGGGTAGCTATTGTGATAACACAAGTGCTATTAACATTTCAAAGAATCCTTTGATGCACACTAAGAAAAAGCACATTGCTATCAGGTATCACTACTTGAGGGAAATCGTTTAATAAAAATAAGTGAAGTTAGAATATATGCACACCAAAGAACAAATTGCTAGCATATTCACAAAAGCCTTACCCAAAGATGCTTATGAATATCTTAGAGGTAAATTAGGGGTGTTTCCCCCAAGCAAAGATACTTAAGGAGACATAGTGCATTGCATCACATGTGCTAATCAGAATATCCTACACAATGATGCAACACAACTCTACTTTGGGAAATGCCTCAGGTGGATAGTCAAGTACAACATAATAGATTAATCATAGACATATGACACAATTTAGCTAGGCATGCAAATCTAAATGATTCAGATGTATGAAGCAATTGAAGCTAAGAAAGATGAAATATCTTAGGCATTGTTGTCAAAGAGTGAGAATATACATAAATAAGAAATTGAAGCATTATAAAGGGTAAAAGCACAAGCTTGAGTCACCCTTTTGTAAAGGAAAAGGCTAACAAAAATATTATTGTTCACCATTAATGACATAAAATTGGTATTATTATTATGAATTTAAAAATGAAGTAAACTAATGTAATGTATAGAAATCAATGAATTTTAGGAATTTAAATTTCAATAAATATTTTGAATAAGAATTGATATATTTTCCTAATTTTTATAGATGATTTTTTAGCTGTTGAAAAATGCTAAAAATTAGGGGTCTAGTTCCCACCACAATACTATATGGAAATAAAATTATTTCCCTTTGATTTTAGACTATGTTATAGATAACATATACAACTAGAACAATCAACAACAAAAATCAGCTTTAATAATGATTCAAATTTCAACTCACCCAAAATTGATAGTGTTTATCTCCCACCACATTTTTCAAAACAAATCTATTCTACTAAGGAGAAAAATTATACATTCTAGAAGAGGTCTTTCTCCTCTAAAATGTTATCTAATTTTTCTTTTTTTTTAATAATTTAATAATATTTTCTTTCTCAAAATTGACATACTTTTGAGTATTAAAATATGTGCTTGTAGAATTTTTTAATTACACTATACTATATCTAATTAAAACACTATAAGCTCTTTAGGAGAATATTCTTGACTCTAAGCTCTATAAAATGGTTTTTATATGTTATTACAAAAAATTTCATAAAAAATAGAAAGAGTTATTGATATGCCACTTTTATGAAATAATTTTATTTCTTCAGTATTTGGATACAAACTACTATAAAAAATGCATTTAATAGACATTTCCAATTGGAAAAGTGTGAGACCATATATAAATTAGCTAGAATAAATTTATCTAGATCATATGTTTGAAGAAAATTGATTTTTAGATAGAAACACTCAAATTCAGTCATTTTGTTAAGTTAGCCTATAAGGTGACACAACTTTGTACTTTTAACCTAAAATTCTTGGGAGAGAAGTAAATAGAAAGAGGGAGACTATACATAAATGGTTTTGGAATTACAATAGGAAAAACTTCTAAGAGGGGGGCGGGGGTGAATCTGTGCTTCAAACATTGACCCATAAAATATACACCACTCATCCATCTCACATATTCAACAAGTAAACTAAAATACCATGTAAAGCATGTACATCTAAAGCATAAACAAGTAAGCATTCACATATATGACACAAGATATGATTACCCAGAAACCCTCCAACAAGAAGGTAAAAGTGGGGTGGGGATGACACCCACAAATCTTTACTACTACAGTAATAAAGTGTATCCAATGAAGGTTAGAATGTTTGATCATTAACCATGCTCTACCCTATGAAAGGTCTTCCTTGTTAAAGGCTTACAAAGACTATTTGGTCTTACCTTGTTAAAGGATTTCAACACCCTATTAAAAGTGTGCCTTGTTAAAGGACTTCAACTCACAATTAAGTAAGGACCTTGTTAGAGGATTTCCATACATCATGTTAGGACTGCTCTATTAAGAGATTTAATTGATTCAAATATTAGAATGTCTCAGCATTGATCCTGAAATTAACACTATTATGCTTGATGATAGATCACCTCTATCCTACTGTATACTTGATCCTTCTTGATTAGATGTCTCTCTATTGTTCACTGCTTCCTTCCTCTGTTCTCCTTTAACTAATTCTATAATACAATTTAGATCATAATACCTTGTTCATCATGAATTTCTTGGTTTGCACATGAAAAACTCTCCTTGATAATTCATTCATTCCCTTTCATGTTCATAGAAAGTTTAGGGTTTGTCTTCCTTAAGAAGACCTAGGTGACTTAGGGTTAGGTATGAATAAACCACTGTGATTCATCCATATTTCCATTTAAGCCTTCCCTTTACTTGATTGGGTGCATGTAATGCATAGGGATTTCAACTTAAGATTCATCCTTATCACTAAAATATCATAATTCAATCTTTGAGTTGGCTCAAAAATGGTTTACATAATAGTTTTTGCCAATACAAAAAACTATGACAAAACAATGTTACTTGACATCTGAAGTCCCTGGTGCTCGACACATATTGACTTCAATACTATCACTCAACATCTAAATGATTTAGTATGCACTACTTGCTCGAATCCTAAATCAGTCAGCATATACTATCTACTCAGTACTTGAGTGACTCAGCACTCACTATTTACTTGGCATGCTCTAACTTATACATGTTGTGCTTAGAATATGTTACTTGTTCGACATGAACTAAGTAAATGACTTAAGTGTATAGACACTCCATTTCCAAAACCAATGTGAGATCAACAATCTCCCCCTTTGACATGAGTGTCAAATACACTTGGTCATGTATTAAATACTTTTAATCTTACGAGCATAACATAACTAGTCAACTTCTATACAAAATTTCAAAATATCAAAATTTTGCAACAACTTATACCTCAAAAATCTCATTACTCCCCTTGAGTTGTTTGATCAGTTCTTTTCTATATTTTGTATCAAAATCTCTCTTTTTGGGTAGATTTGCCATACTCTTTCTCTATTTTCTATTTTCTACTCTTTCTCTCCCTTTACTCTTATTCTCCCATTCTTTCTCCCCCATAGCTCTTACTCTCCCTTTTTGACATTGATGTCAATGGGTTATACACTAATAGTGTGTTTGTCCAAAAAATATTTATGGACCTCTATAATAATCTTAAGAGTGACATCCCAATTGTCACAAGCTACCTTTAAAGACTTGATTTGGATGGCCAGCTTAGCAGCAAGGTGTACTAGGCCATCTAATGTAGAAAGATTGGGGTCTTTCTTCATAAGAGTTTCTGCATAGCCTAACTTCTTGTGTAGAATCTCCATGTGAGGAGTCAATGTAGTTTGGATGATTATCAATTTAGCCCTTATGTTGGCTTCATCTGTAGATAGTGCTGCTAACAGACTTTGGGTTTGCAACAAGGTCTTGAAGTGTTTCTCACTTTGAGCTAGAGCCATAGGAAATTTAGCTCTAGATGACTACATTTGGCTTTCCCAAGCTCAAGATGTGTTTCGTTATTTCTTGGGTGAAGAGTGTAGGATTAAATAATTTGGTGTACAAAGAGAAAATATTATCTAGTACCTTCTTCACACTATCTATCTTAGTTGCCAATACAACTTGTGTAAGTGCTATATCACTAGATATCTTCTCATTCACTTTATGTTGAAACTTCTTCTCAGAACATTCTAATAATTTGGTATTAGTGTCAAGATTTGCATCACTTACTCTTTTCACTACGTTGGTCAATTATTTAATGATTGGCTTTGTTTCATCTAGAGTAGGAAAATTGAATGCATCTAAGAAGATGTCTTTGATATCAAGCAAGGCTTGCTTCTACCTATGCTCCCTTCTAAGAAGTTCTTGATGTTTCTTTCTTGCTAGGGCTTCTCAAAGTATACCCATCTGTTGAATTGTTATTGCTACAAGATCAAACTTGGGAAATATAATTTCTTCATCTAGGATAACATCTCCGTAGGTCATTACCTCTTCTGCCTTTGATGAACTAAGACTCAACACTGAGAATTGAAAAGGTGTTGCATCTGTGCTCGGCCTCTGAAGAGTTTGACTGGAAGGAATGCCAAATTCTAGTAAAGTTACCAATGCTTGAATTGTTTCTAGATCTTTTAGCTTGGATGTCAAATTAGACTCTTCAAGCTTGTCCTTTTCTACCTCATTGATTTGAATTGCACCTTGTTCTTGTGCTGGAAGTGTAGGTGAATCTACCTAACTTGTACTTCCACCTTATCCTCTCCAATTATCTCAACCTTATATGTTGCAACTTTTGGTACACTTTTTGAGACTAAAGTACTATCTATGCATGTACTGATAGTGCATTATGCTATCTCTTTCCTCTGATATACAACTAATGGTTGTGAAGGTTGTACACTAGTGACTTGAGGAGTTATTGTATGTATTTCTTGTTCTTTTACCTCCTCCCTTGCAGTTATAGTCACTAATTTCTAAATTTCATCTACACTCACCAATACAAGGTTGTCGCTTAATTTGGCCTGTAGTGTAGATTGCTTAAGTATCTTTTTCAAGTCTTCCTCTATTAGGGGATCGACATTCTGGACAAAAGAATAAAAAAAATCCTTTAGTGTAATAGTTTCAATATTTACACTTATTATCTATGGAGGGATGACACTCAGTATTTGTGTATCTTTTACATTCTATTCTTGTTGCTTCTCTTCTTTAGCTATTACCTGATCATCTATTTTCATATCAGTGCCTCCCACAACTATTCCTTCTTCATTGTCATCATCTTCATCATCTTTGACCTCAATAGGTTCTTGTTCACCTTATTTGATTGTGGCTGGTCCATATGTGATTTTCTATATTTTCTTGGACTTCTTTACACCATCCTCTATGTTTTTTTGTAGTATGCTAAATATCCTATATTTAGGAACAAATCTAACAACATATTTCTTTATGGATTTGGATATTTGTGCCTTGCTAAGTTCTAACATAACTTGAGCAAGGAATTTCTCCCTAATTTTCTTTTCTAAGTTCAAACAATAATGTTATTTTTTCTCAACTCTTTCATATAGACTTTTAGGTATGGAGTTGGCAATTTCTAGAGGAGCCTTCTTAAAAGTAGCCATCGTGGCATATATTGCCTCCTCTACTTAACTCTTCTCAACTTTTCCAAGATTTTCTAAATCAATGTGAGAGAAACCTAATAAGTCATTATTTTTTCTAACATTCTCACATAAGTTATCCAGATTTGAAGATGGATTATGATTTACCACTTAGAATTGGCTATTGTCATTAGATTCAATCCTTTCCTCATCAGATTCAGCCTGAGTAACATATTTTCTTCTTAGTCTTTTTTTTGCTCGACCTTCCTACTCTATAGACTTGGCTACCTCTTTAGTAATTTGTACAATGAATCGTGTGCTGGTCCTTGTGGTAGGTGCTATTAGTTTGGGCTAACTTGGTTTAGCAATGTTTTTAGGTCTTGTCACTATTTATGCCTTGGCCTTTCTCTTCTTCTGATCAGTAGGAATGGATGCTTCCTCAACTTCTTCCTTGACACCTTCTGTAGTCTCTTTTCCTTCCTCTTGTTGATCCTCACCCTAACCTTGTGTCAATGCTAGTGATGCTTGAATCTGAGTGTCTTCTTCCTCTTCATCCTCTTCCTTTTCTTCTTTCTCCTTGACACCTTCACCAAATTTCTCTTTTAGTTTATTTACCAGTTTATCTTTCTTCCTAATTACATAAGTAGTCTTCAACTCCATAGTAATCTTTGATTTAGCCAACTCATAGTTACCAAAAGCTTTGGCATCTTTGTCCACTTCTTCTACAAGTAATGCTATGATTATTGTAGAGGCCTCATCCACATTTATCTCATAACCTAATGGCCTTAGCCATCTCACTCTAGGAATTTCTATTTTAACAAATGTGTGATCCATATCAACTAGGAAAAAAACATCATCATAATATTTTTTCAATAATGACACTGGAATTCTTAATCTCTTCTTCATGGATTGTTTGAAATCCTCAAAATAACTAGTCATTATTGAGTCAAAGTTTTTTCCTAACTATTCAATGAACTCTCCTATTTGAACTACAATAGACCTATTTGTCTTCCATGAAACATAAACAAATGTAGGAAATATGTTCTACGCATAAAAAGAGATACATACCAAAATAGATCTGAATTTACATTGAGCACTCTTTGTTTTCCTTATTGCTCCTAGGTTTTTAATCAATTTTTGTAGCTACAGCTCAACAAGATCATATGTATGATCCTTCTTCACAATCTTGTAGCCCATATCCACTGTAATGCAAGGTACACTATTCAATCTACTTGATTGATAAAACTTATGTGCAATTACCCTCACTACAAAAGCTATCAAGGGATCTGTGATTGTGTATATGGTCATTCCCCTCTTGTTCCACACAACCCCTATGTTCTTTTCAATAACTTCTTTGGACTCACTTCTCATAGTCTTTGGCTGATCTAGGGTTGGATACACTATCACCCTATGAATTATCCTCTTTGTGATTTTGATTGGTCCATTATATAATCACACTAAGCTATCATGAATTCTACTCAAAACAATGCTGATCCACTTAGTTTTGAAAATATTAGGGAAATATAGGGCACAAGTTAACCCTTTCTTTTCTACAATCATGAATTCTTCCCTCAACACACCATTTTCACATAGTTTTCCATATGCTTCTCACATTTCCATGTCACCAATACTACTAATCTTGTGGTGGTATAATAGATAATGCACTAGAGGGATCTTGTTTGTATGCTATGTCTAGAATAGCCTTGAAAATAGGTGGTTTTATATCATTGCTAACTAACTAAACATTTAAAACCTCTTTTCCCTCTATAACTTTCACTTTTGAAGAACTATATGCCATTATATAAATCTAGGGTTTACAAAATTCAAAACAACATAGTTCAACACATGATAAATACCTTGTAAATCCTGATGAAATGATGTCAAACAATTGTTCAAATGTTCTGCAAATGCTTTAGATGAAATTTCTAGATTTCTTTTAGCTCTTCTTGCTCTCTCAAATTCAAATAATATTAAATGAGAAATTTTTTATCAAATACCAATTTAAAATACTACAATTAATGCTAAGTGCTTATACAGCTGTAAGCTTGGCAAAAAATTGATTTTTGGCTCACTTAGAATCCACTTGTCTTTCTATTCACTTGGAAACCATTACAAGCTTGACATCCACTAGCATTTCACTTGGCAATCATAGGATACTTTTCATGCTCAATAGTAACATGAAAAAGTTGACAAAACTTAAAGCTTTTTCTTTGATTCCTAATAACACTTTGCATCTTTATTCATGCATATGTAATCTTTTTCAAAACTAAATCCTTTGAACTAATGTATGGTATAACTTTTAAATATTAGTCCCACATACCGCTTGATTTCTTAGTTTGATGAGGTGTGATCACCTGACCCATTGGGTGAAGTGATCCCATCTGCACTTGATGTGCTGCAATCCTCCTTTCTCTTCCATGTCTTGTTTATTTCATTTTTGACATTTTCAATATTTGCCTTGCCTTTGCCTTTGCTAAACTCATAACTTGGTGCCTTTAACCTTGTTGGACAATATCAACTGATGTGACTAGTCTTCAAATAGCTAAAACATGTGGTTTGACTCAATCACCTATTTTAGTCACTCCTAAAGTGTGTTCTAGTATAGTTCTCAGGAATATGTCCATACTCTTGATAGTAGTGACAACTATATCTTGTATTCTAATCCCAATTATAAAAGTTTCCATTTTTCTTTACCTTTGTTTTCTTGTTTGATGACCACATTGGGTTGGATCTACACTCAAAAGCTCCATGCCCATAAATTTGATAGTTATAACAATATCCTTCAAATCTTTGAGTGTGCATGGTCTTGGTTTTGCATTCATCTTATTGATGGCCTTGTTTGTTGCACTTATGGTAGTAAACCATTCTCTTCTACTTAACATTTTGATTTATAGTCTTGCTCCTACACAGATTGACAATATGTCCTTTCTTATCATAATTATGACAAGTAGGTTTTGAGTTCTTGCCTCTATTACTTCATTCTTTAGCACATTTGGATGATTTTCCTTCTTTAGTACTTGTGTATCCTAGTCCAAATGTATCATTGTTAGATTTAGGAGATCTCATCAACTATCTAAAGTACTTGATGGCTTCACAAGGTTTATTAAAACTTTCAGTAAACTCCTTTTCCCTTTTTAGATCATTTCTCAACTGTTCATTCTGCAACTTCAGTGTTGTTATCTCAATGTCCTTGGCATTCAATTCATGGTTGGCATTCATCAGTTGACCCAAAGTTTCTAAGTGCATATTAGAAATCCTAGTTACCTCCAATGATCTCTCTTCTAATCTATTGGTCAAAACTCTTTTGTGTTCTTTAATCATGGCTTTGTGTTCCACTACTTTGTTTTTCTATTAGTTACCTCACAAAGTAATATGGCTTGTGATTCTTTTTCTATCTTGAGATTTCTAATTTCTTCAACTTGGGTTCTATTCTTTTCAATTAGGTTTGCAATTGCTACCTTGAATTCATTGGAGTCTCCATTTGCAAATAGCTTAGTAGTGTCCATCTCTCTATATTGTGTGTCATTCTCCTCAATGTTAATTTCCTTCCCTCTTTAGTGATTTCTTTAGATCATCTCTTGCTTCATTCCAATGATGTAGAATGAGTTGTATTTGAATTCCATGATTCCGAATGATCTTTCCCAACTTGTAGACTTCCATTTCCAAGATCTTTCCTCAAAGTTGAAAAGCTTCTCTTTCAAACAACCTTGCTCTGATACCAATTGTTGGAATTACAATAGGAAAGGTAAAATTATGAGAGGGGGGGGGAGGGGGGCTTCAAACTTTGACCCATAAAATATTCACCATGCATCCATCTCACATATTCAATAATTAAATTGAAATACCATGTAAAGCATGTACATCTAAAGCATGTAAACAAGAAATAATTCACACATATGACACAAGATATGACTACCCATAAACCCTCTAATGAGAAGGTAAAATTGGGGTAGGGATGACACCCACAAATCTTCACTTCTGTAGTAATAAAGTATATCCAATGAAGGTTACAATGTTTAATCATGAACCATGATCTACCTTGTGAAAGGTCTGCCTTGTTAAAAAGCTTACAAAGACTATTAGGTCTTACCTTGTTAAAGGATTTTAATATCTTGTTAAAAGTGTGCCTTGTTAAATAATTTCAACTCACAATTAAGTAAGCACCTTGTTAGAGGATTTCAATACAACTTTTCAAGACTACTCTGTTAACAGATTTAACTGATTCACCTGTTAGAAGGTCTCAACATTGATCCTGCAATTATCGCTGTTATTCTTGATGACAAATCACCTCTATCCTAGTGTGTACTTGATCCTTCTTGATTAGATGTCTCTTTGATGTTCACTATTTCCTTCCTCTCTTCTCCTTTAACTGATTCTATAATACAATTTAGATCATAATACCTTGGTCACCATGAATGTCCTGGTTTGTACATGCAAAACTCTCCTTGATCATTCATTCATTCCCTTTCATGCTCATAGAAAGTTTAGGGCTTGTCTTCCTAGACCTAGGTGACTTATGATTAAGAATGAATCAATGGTTATGATTCATCCATATTCTCGCTTAAGCCTTCCCTTCACCTGATTGGCTGCATGCAATATATAGGGATTCCAACTTAAGATTCATCCTTATCACCAAAATATTGTAATTAAATCTTTGAGTAAGCTCAAAAATGGTTTACATAGTAGTTTGTGCCAATACAAACAACTATGACAAAACTACATTACTTGACATCTAAAGTCCCTAGTGCTCGACACACACTGCCTTCAATACCGTCACTTGACATTTGAATGACTTGACATGCTTGCTCGGCTCTTGAATTACTTAGCATTTACTGTCTACCACATGAGTGACATAGTACTCACTATTTACTCGACATGCTCTAACTTATAGATGTTGTGCTTGGCATATGTTACTTGTTTGACATGAACTAAGTAAATGACTTAAGTGTATAGATGCTCACTTGTCAAAACTAATCTGCGATTAACAAATGGAAGTTGATGTCAAAATCAAAGCAAAGAGATATGTATCCAAGAGGGAGATCTATTAATTTAGAGGGAGAAAATTAAAAAGGAGAATCAACATGAAACTAAGGATATTGATCACTCATGATGGTGAAATATTTTGGATTGATGAAGAGGATTTGAGAAATCGCTCATAAAAAAAGCATCTACAAGAAAGGTTGAGTTATAAAAAGGAAGTTACAATGGACATTTGATTAGATAGAATTTGATATAGAAAATTTATTTTTTATGTCAAGAAAGTTAAGCTAAGTTGAGTAATAGAGTAAAGGGATAAGGAATGTTGAGTGATACTAGTGTCAATCAAGCCATAGTAAGTGCTGTGAAAATCTAGTGTTGACCAAGCATTAGTATTGACCAAGTAAGATAGTTGATGCTGAGCCAAAAGATTTACAATGATTGAGTAATTCAATGATGACCAAGTGTCAAAATTTAGAGATTGTTGAGTAATAATATTAAGAATGAATTTGAGGAAATCGTGATTCCCAGACAACTCAATTGATTTCTCGAGAGATGTTAACCACATTGAAGATAAGATTAATGAGTTGGACCATTCAATTCAAGGTGAGGATTAGGTAAATACATAACAAACAAATTCTAGAGAAGTTTTGAGAAGATGATCAAGAAGATGGAAAAATACAATGAATCATGTTGAACTTGATCATAAACCCTAAGATCTATGGTGATCATGGAAAATGATAAAGAAAGAATTGACTATTTAAAGAGGTAAAGAGACGAACATAAAATGAGAGAGGTGGTGCGTATGTGTGAGAAAGATATACAAAAAAGGGTGGGTCAGAGTCACACAAGGGTGAACACAAGGGTGTGTATGAATGTGAAGCTAGAGAGGATTGCTCACATAGATGATCTTGACATTGATGAGTGAATCTAAGAAGATGGCTTAAGTGTTGGTGAAAAGAGAAGCTTTGATTGCTTGAAGGGTCACCAAGTGAATCAAGATCAGAGATGGCAATAGGAGGCTTATCAGTGAATCAATACATGAACCGAATAGAGATCTGAACCTGCAAAAGTGAGTTGTAATCATATAGATGAAAACCTACTATTTTCTTTCTAATCATTGTAAATAGTTTGTATTGAAATCCTTTTAATAGAGGTTGACCTAACAATCATTTGAAATACTTAATAGTATGTGTAAATCATTCAACAAGGTGACATTCTAAATGGAATGATCAAAATCCTCTAACAAGGCCACTCTTAATAGGGTGATTAAATCCTTTAACCAAGTCACATTTAATAGTGTGTATTGTAAACCTTTAACAGGGCTGGCTCCTAACATAGCTCTTTTCAAAAGAGTGAAAAAGTGGTGACATGTTGTTGGTGGTTTTTCCCAAATTGGATTTCCACGTAAAATCCTAGTGTCAAACACATGTCGAATGCATTATATGTTTTACATTTGATGATGTTTTTATTAAGAAAAACATGTTATGTTCAAGACAATATTTTTACAGTAGAGACTGAGCAACAACAAGATAAACATAACAGTGAATGTTTTATGTTTAATTTTTCAAGTGCTACTTAAGGACCCTGAGTAACTAATTTACCCCCCTAGTTATTCTAAACATTTTTACACAAGTAAGGCAAGATGTTTCTATGTTCTAAAATTATTCAAAATTTCTAATATTTGAGTTGGTGGGACCATGTGACTATTGTATGAAGATGATTGATTTTTATTTTATTTTTTATGTTGGTGGTATTCTTCATTTTTATTATTTAATTGTTATTTAAGAAAGTTTCTAATTTTTTTAATGTAAGATTGTTAAATAATTTAAATAAATAAATAAATTTGATATATTAAATTCTATAACCATATTTTGGAAAATTATTTTTAATTAAAAAATTATATTTGATTAATACATAAAAGTTTAAAGATGTGGTCTAAATGAATAGTCACACTCAAGTATGTGTGTGTGTGTGTGTGTGTGTGTGTGTGTGTGTGTGTGTGTTGTGTTTAGTTATTTATTTCAGTAAGTTTGTCTAAGAATAGATTGTATATGGCTAACACTAATAAACTTAGTTATTTATTTCAGTAAGTTTGTCTAAGAATAGATTGTATATGGCTAACACTAATAAACTATAATCGACTAACACATCTAATTCACAATTTTCTTTAGGCAAAATGGGGAAACAAAAAAGGTCATCCCATTACTTCTTGGTCTCATTATATTAAGCCAAAATAGAAAAGCGGTTGAGGCATTATTGATCCTTACACCCAAGGTATTTTTCTCACTACCAAATGGACTATTAGGGCTTTAGATGGAAGTGCTCCTTGGAAGCATTTGGTTCACCATTAGATGCAAAATTCTCCAGGTAGTAGATCTTGGCACTTATTGAATTGGATGGATAAGATCTTACTTTCTCCTTATTCAAAATGCATAGTTCAGCTACTTTTAACTCCATTTGGAAATCTTGCGAGGTAACTTCTAAAGAAACTATCTTGCTATGATTGAACCCTAGTAATGGTCTAAGTTTTTCTTCTTCTTCTTCTATTTGGTGGAACTATCTTATTTAGCTTGACAATGACCCACTTTCTTTGAATAGATTCCTTGAAGGTGAACATGTTTTTAAGAAAGACATCCATGTTTTTCAAGACCTTTGGAATCAGGCAGGTTTCAACTGGAAAACATGATAGCAACTCAGAGCTCAATATAAGTTATATATTGCTAATAAATATCCTCTCCTTCACATTCAAAGACTTGTCCTCCTTAAGCTATTAGATCTATTGTCAACCCCCTTCCATGATTTCTATTAGACTGCAAATGGCCTCATAATAAAAACTTTCAAGGCTTCCCTGTTAAAGAAATTTATAGAAAAATCCTTCCCACCTGCTCCCTCTTAACTCGTCTTAATTGTAAGTGGTGTTGAAAGTTTAGTCAATGAAAATGGAACAAGCTAAGTGCATTTATTTGGTCATCCAAAGCTGAAACTTAAGCCCAATTAACAACATAGAAGATTCTTCATGTTAAAATCCCAATTGGTGATTTACTCTCTTTCTTTTCTCCAACACCTTCATGTCCTTTCTATATAAAAAATGAAACCATCTAGCATTCTTTCTAGTACTATGCTCACATTCAACACTTATGGAAACTCCTTTTCACTAACATCCCCTCTCTTTTTACTCCTCATTGGACATGGAGAGTTGCATTTGTTGGACTATCCAAACAACTAAACATCATATCTTAGACTTTCAAACACTTTAAAAAAAATATTTGGAAATTTCATTGTGTGGAAGCCTTTTCCCACACCTTTTACACTATTCACTTAGAAGCTATGTTTATATGTATGAATCTTTCCCCTCATCTTACTCTTTTACAGTCCTTAATTCATACCACCCCTGACCTTGTGATCCCTTTAAGTGAGATTTAAAGTCAATTCAATAATTTTGAAGTAAAAATGACAAGTGTTGATTGTAAACATAGTGATATTATCACTGTTCCAAATCGTTGATTTTCTGTAGTATGAAAAAGATGAATGTGGTCTTCTTCTTAGCAGTCTAGGTAGGAGAAGGGTGATTATCCAACTATAAGGCAGGAAGACACTAGTCAGAATGTATCAACAGTTGGTTATACTTTCCAACTATTATTTTTTGTGGCTAGTATTTGTCATGTTGTAATGAATCATTACAACTATATGTTGTTATATAGCATTGTTGTTGGCTACTCGTCTTCAACCATTCATTGTAAAAATTATCTATTTTTGTATCTTTTCATTTAAAAAAATAGATTGCATATTAATTTTAAGTGATTTTTTAGCAAAATATTTAAAGGTAAAAATTTCAAATATTTCTCTTTTTAATTTTCATTTATCAATTGTTTGAAAACTACTTAATGAAATAAGTAAAAACATGTTAGTTATTTCAGTTTTCATATTTTTTTATACAATGAAATTTATTTAAAAAAATTTAAATATACAATTTTGTAAATAAATTGTACAAATCTATATGAATTCTTCTCTGATTATTAGTTCATATGGAAGACGTTAATAAAAAAATAAGTACTCATAATCTCAATCTTAATTATGGAATATATATTTGTGCATGTTAAAAACCTATTATTTTAGCACAATCTAACTCAAAATGACTTAGCCAAACCATAAATTGTATATATAGACTACTCTCACACATTAATGAATTTAGTGTTCTTTGTTTAACTTTTTTTAAAGGGCGGTTGAATTAGTATAATAGACCATACTTAAAGAATGAAGAATTTTGTCATGTTGGCTATTATATATAATAGGCCATATTTGAGGTACTATAATGACCCTTTGATTGGTCATGTTGGTTACTATATATAATTGCATTCTGGTAAAGATGGTGTGATTACTACTAGTTTTCATTTTTTTCCTTAATTATTCTAGTTACATAAATTATACTTTCTAGCTTAATGTTTATGTGTATTTAAATTTATTCATATTCAAATTTCCCATGTATCAATAATAAATATAGTTCATACATTTTGTATTTTTCTAGCCTCCATGATATTATTTAAATTAGATTTATAACTAGATTTACTTATTAATTAAAAAATCAATTCATTTACATTAAAAATAATTATCACTAATAATTGTAGTTCTTACACTTTGTATATTTGTACTCTCCATGATATTATTAGAATTATATTTTAAAGTGCATTAAAAAAAAAAAATTTTTTTATGATGTAATATTATGGTTCTTGTACATACTCTATTTTGCATCAGTCTCACTTAATAGTAAGAGTTATCTTATGATGAAAGAACCATACCATATCTAGCTTCATCTAGCCTTAAAGTAAATAAATCTTTCCACTACCCTTAACATATGACAATTTATTGGCAAAAGTGTTAAGATCTTAGATTAATTTAAAGAACCACCATTAATATCTTAAATATCTTAAAAAGTAAAATCAACTGATGAAGTGGGATTGCGACATACCTATCAATCAATGATATCAATAAATAAGAAAATTATGTATAGTTATGGTCCAATACTTTAAAAGAGATTAAGATTACATCTAACTATATTTTACAATTGCTAATGTGGGTAACCCCTATAATGACTAACATTAAACATACCTATAAATTATCATTCAATGAAGAGGTTTTCTCTAATGCCTTGACCCAAAATAATGACACAAATTCAATTCCTAACCCACCAAAAATACTACGTGTTCGAATAACAACATTATTGCCCTTACCATTCACTTAAATCTTAGATAATCTTACATAGCCTCTTGTGATGAGATTTTCTATCCTTTACTTGTAGAATTTGAACATGAATTCCCAAGAGACAATAACAAAGGAAGAATGCGGGGCAATGTTTGTAGATTTGAGTCATAATTTGTTGTCATTATTTTTTCCATTGTCTTTGATTTATTCAAATTTCTCCCCATATTTAGATCACAAATCTAATTCTTTGTTTGAAAATACAATGGACAATTTTTCCAAAGTTATAATTGAGTAATCCAATTACCACTAGGAAAATAAAGTTTTATACAGTGAACTATAATATTGTCATCAACTTAAGTTAATATATCCAAAAGAATTCTTGATCCATATTATTGTGTATTATTTCAACTTTTGAAAACATTCTAAGGCATGGACACTAGTTGTAACAAAACTCTTATTTATCTTAGACATTTTAAACCAGCAATCACACCTTAGTGTGCAATAGGTAGGCCATAGATTTATAAAAGGTCAACTAAGTACTTGTCCCATTTTATTCTCTCCCTCTTATCCTCTCTATATCTCTTATCTCATTTACCAATCTATCTCACCTTCTATATTTATTTCTATCTCTTTCTCTCTATCTATCCCTATTTATCTTCTTTGATCGGTGTCTATGATTACCTCTTAGTGTATCTCTCTATAAATATCTATCTATTTATAAGAAGTGAGCTTAGCATTGGAACTTTGAGGGGAAGGAGAACATTTTCTTTCCATAATCACCTAAAAAAAACTTTTTTTTTAGCAAAGAGGAAGATGACATGACTTGAAGCACCAAAGATGGCAATAGAAGGGGCATAGTATAAGACTAAATTTGTAACACATGAATCTATCATATGAATCCTAAAATAAAACAATGTATAGTGACTAAATTTTGGACTACCCTCAAGTCCTCATACCTCTGTGAGCATCAGGATGCACAATGAGTGCTAAGTGCTCTAGTCATTCTGTTGGGATATGGGTTCTTACAAACCACCACTCATGAAACATGGGTGAATGAGTTTGAGTTAAAAAACTACATAATTGAATCTTGAAAGCAATATAAAAAATAATTACTTTTTCAAGAGTAAATTTTTTAGAATTGATCGCATTTGAGAACTTATGATTTTTCTGATATGGTTAACTAATCTTCACATTTAAAACATAAATGACTAAAACTTTAATAGTGTAATTTAAATTTTTTATTTTGGTTAAGAAGCAATGTGATTTATCCTTAATAGTATTGCCTTATAATGTGGAATGCATTTCTACATATTCAAATCATTAAATTGAAATCCTTGAACACTAATATTAACCATTAAACTATTATTCAAGTATTACAACATCTAGATTATTTAATAAGCATAATAAAATATTGAAATAAGATTTATTGCATAAAATTCAAATAATTTTTAGAATAAAAATACAATTATCATAAGCTATAAATGTTATTTAATATACAACACTATGTACTCAACACAAACTTTTAGTAATATGCTTGATAGTAATAATTATTTTAATTGAGTATAACTAAAATAAGTCACTCTTATCTTTTCCAAACTAATGAGGAAGCAAAAGGTCTCATCTAAATGATGTGTGTTTGACCAAAGGGATTTTTTTTGGACCCACCTAATTACTATTAATAATAAAGACAAAAATACACAAACATTGAACTAACTACATGCACCCACCTATGACATATACAAGCACTAACACAAGCACTACTCACCTTGTAAACACACACAAACACAAGATATGTTTGGGTAAGTAAGTTCTTATGGATAGGTTGATGCATCCAATCAAAATTCTTTTGAAGAAGCACATCATTTAGTTCAACCTTTATTTTGTTCTAATATGAAAAATAAAAAATACAATAGAACCTTATTCTATTAGAGCCTTATATTTATTATTTTCTTCTTTAATTTACAATGTACAAAGATAATTGAATGTTCAAACACAAACATTTTTGTACTTAAATTCTACATATAAACAAAATAATTTAAAATAGACATAGTTTTAATCAATATTATTTTCTGATACAAACATTATTATTCTCAAATTCTACATATAAATTAGTTTTATTAAAAATAGATAGATTTTTTAATCAATACTTTTTTAATGTTTGTTGAAAATGTGCCATATAAAATCAATGTGTGGGAGACAAAGGAGAGATAATTTGTACAACTTTATTTTCTAAGTGAACCTTCCACACACTTGGCTATTAAAGTTAATGTTTATTAACTAAGTATTGAAGGTTAATACAATGTGTGCATCATCTAATTTACTTGTAATTTTTCATCAAGGAATAATTTGATTAAAAATAATTATCATTAGTATGGTTCATTTAATTTATTTTCAATGTTTCATTTTAAGTTTTTTTTGATTTAAAATAATAATTATCAATAATATGGTTCATTTATTTTAGATAAAATTTTAATTTTATATGATTGAAGTTGGAAAGAAAAAAGAGGAATGGACCACTGTTGGGTACAAGGGAAAGGCTTCCTTAGCCCCCAAATAATTGAATGTTGCTGTAGTTTCTGCTCATTCTATGTAGAATGGAACATAAACCTTAGCCATTGCAGGGTTGACAACAGTTTTGCTAGAGTCAATTCCTATTATTTCACAAGTTTCAAACCCTTTTTTTTTATAGAGGATCAAGGTGATTGTGAGGGCTACCACTCCTATAGAGGTTTACACTCTTCTTGTTGAATTCTCCATTGAGACACAAAATTTGCATCATTCTTGTAATCCTCTAGGGCATGATGAGACACACAAAGAGAAGTGGTAGGTCATCCTTTCTTTTTCATGTCATGTCATATGGCTGGAGGACATTGTGTTTTCTTCTCAACACAAAACTGGTAGAGGTGGTACAATTACTCTCCTCTCACCTCATCTTCATTTTGTTATTATTTCACATGGTTCGGACCCCATGCACATAATTATTTAGATTTTTCTTTCTATCAATAATCATTCCTTTCATATAGTTAATATTTATGCTCCTAATGATATTGTGGAAAAATCTCAACTTTGGTGCTAGATAACTGACAACTTGCCTCCATATACTTGGGTTATGTGCAGTGATTTTAATATGGTAGAGCTGGCTTCTAATAAGGAAGGTATTTTTCCTTTCCTTGGATAGCTAGGGAAAGGGAAGCGAGGTACTACATGTGCAATAAATTGGGCTTTTTTGATCCCAATGCTAACTATCGCTAGTAGAGTGGGGTTTGGCATACTTGGTCTAATTTTTTGAGCTAGCTTTGACCATATATTAAAACATCTCGATCATTCCATGATTAGTGCACAATCATTTTTCTCCTTTTCTGAAGATTGAGAGTTACCTATCATTCCTCTACTGGATGTGACATTATCAGACCACTATCCCATTTATTTTACCATTTCTTGGAAAACTGCTATCCAACAATTTGTTAGAACATAATTTATCCTCAACATATTAGTACTAACGCATACTTCCACTATTTCTCACATCCTATGTGTCTGGAATTTGGAGCCATGTCCCCATTCTCAAATAGGTTGGCTTCAATGGTGTAATGATGTTGGTACTAGAACTACTAGGTTTCTTCACATCTATGGGAGGCAATTAGTTATTTTTAGAAAAAAAGGTCTTATGAAGCAAATACCAAGGCTCTCAGGAAGGCTACTAAAGATCTTAGCCTTAACTCATTTGATTTTGATTTAAAAGTCCAACTTGACAAGCTTCACCATGATAAAAAAATTGTTGATAATTATGCTACTCAGAGTGTCCAAATCAAAGCTTGCCTTTGTTGGTTAGAGGTTGGCAATAAAGCTTCTAAAGAATTATTCCAGGCTCTCAAATCCCATCATACCAACTTTGGAATTAAAAATATTAAATAGGACAATACTATTCTTCCCAAACTCCCTGACAACCTGCAAGCTTTTGTGCATAATTATGAAAATGTTTTTGCTTCATAGGGAAATTTGGTTTCCCAAGAGGAAGCTCTCAAAAAGTGTATTTATGTTACTCCAAATTGCTTAGTAGTTGAGAAACATGTTTTTCATGGGCAACTTCTCACCATCATGGACCTTAAGGAGACTATCTTTTCTATGGAACATAACAAGTCCCCTAGGTGTGACAGGTTCCCCTATGAATTTTACAAGAACCTCTAGGAGTCTTTTGGTCAAGACTTGCACAAAGTATATCTTGAAGCATATCACACTAAGAGTCTAAGAGCCATCATTAACAAAGGAAAAATTAAATTCATACCTAAAGCTGGTAACCTTGAGGATATTTACAACTGGTGACCCATCACCTTGCTTAATGTGTCATACAAGATCATTGCTAAGGCCTTATCTCTCAAGATTTGACATCTTCTTCCCTTAATTGTCCACCCGGAGAAAACTGGTTTTATCAAATCTAGGTATATTCTTGACAAAATCATTGCTATTTGGGAAGGCATGGAGTGGGCTCACAAGTCTAATCAATAGACTTTATTTTTGAAAATTGATTTTGCCAAAGCTTATGATCAAATTAAATGACCCTTCATTTTGGCTATGCTCTTGACTTTGGGTTTTGGCCCTAAATTTCTTTAGTCTACGAAAATACTTTTTGGAGATGCTAATGCTTGTATTACAATTAATAGTTCTTAATTTGAAGACTTTGGGCTCTTTTGATCTATCCCATAGGGTTGCCCTATGGCTTTGGCTTTGTATGTTCTTGCTGTTGAAGGGTTTGGTTACTTGCTTATTCGATTTCTTCTAGTATGGTTCATGGAATTTCCTTGCCTAAGTCTTCTTCTCAGTTTGTTAATGGTCACTTTGTTGAAGACTCTTTTCTCACTTTCCTAGAGCATGAGGAAAATATCACTAATGACTTGCAATGCTTGGACAACTTTTGTCAAGCTTCTAGTTCAACTATTCAATAGCATAAGATGCTTTGTTATAGGAAAGCTTTTATTTTAGTGCCACCTTGACTTACTCAATTTGAGTGGAAATAGGTTACTAATGGGGAGATATTATACTTTCTAAAAATTTCCTTCACCTTTCAAGCTTTTCTGGTGGAATTGTGCAATGCCGTGCTCATGAAAATTGAGTTAGTAAACCCCTTTCTCTTGCAAGGATATTCCAAATTTGCTTGAAGGTGCTGGTGGCTACTCATGTGTATTACTCTTCTTGTTGGGCTCCTTCCAAAGCCTCCTACCACAAGATGGAACATTTTCTCTTTGACTTTCTTTGAGATTTTGGGTTTGATCATCATGGTTTTCATAGGGTTGCCTAGAATTTTTGTTGTCTCTCCAAAGAGTCTGGAGGTCTTGGCCTTCTTTTTATAAAGAAGGAAGGGCTCTCTCTTTGCGCTAAGTGGATTATTTGTGCTCTCACTAGTGATGAAGCTTGTAAAATGTTGGTTCAACACTCTATCTCTTCAGGATTCCCTATCAACAAGCTTGCATGGAAGAGGATTGGTCTTCAGACCCTTCTCATTATATGGGAAACTTTTCATATCCAAGGCTCTTTTGTTATCAAGAGCATTAAGAAAGCTTAGGAAACTGTGAATCCTTAGCTTTGATGGGATGGTGATGGGCTTTCTTTGAATCAACAAAACCTTTGGTTAGTCCCCACTATTTTCCATTTAGGGTGTTCCTTTGCCCAAGACTCAAGGTGCCAGTGCTCTACATGTTTTCAAACATGACATCAAAACTCCTAAGGACCTTTTTTCTAGGGTCTCTACGAGTCTCAGATCTTGGGAAGATATGTAGGTCTATTCCATCTTGCTCATCTAGATCAATAGAATTTTGATCTTCAATTCTTTGCCATTCCAGATCTTTTGATTCACAAGGTGGGCATCCACTCTGTGCAACCTTGGTTGAAAGACTGGAAGTGATATCCTACCATGAACTTCACTAGTTACAAGCCTAGCTTAGGATATCATTGGCTTTCTCCCCATCTCCCTATTATGGATACTCTCAACCAACACTGACATCTTTAATCTTCTCCTTATCATTAGAGGATGCAATTTGATAAAATTTAGAGTTCTATCACTGAGCTGAAGATTATCCATTTTCCCTTGTGCCTTCTATTTCAAGGGTTTCCCCTTGGGTCACGGCTCAAGCATATTGGTGTTCTAGATCCTCGGTGTCCCTTTTGTAGGAATCTTGAGTTATTTTTGCATATTTTTTTGTTTCTATAGGCATGCTCAAAATTATTGTCAATGGATACATGATTTTTTTCAAGCCCTTTAGGCTAGAACCCTTTTCTTGGCACATGATTATGCTCAATGATTCCCCCAAGGTTCCTAGGAAATTTTCCTAGATCTGGCATACTTTTAGTATGGAGATTTTGTTTACTTTGTGGAAGGATAAGATTGCTATTATTTTCACTCACAACTTTCTTGATATCAATGTTTCTATGTACACTAAAGCATGCATTTGTAATAATGTCATGTTGTAGATTTAGGTCCAAGCCAACAAGGTGGTGTTGGAGGTGGCCCACCTTTAGGAATTTCTTAGTCATTGGGGTAATTCACGTTGCACACTTGCTAGAGTTCCTCCTAACTCCTCATCTAACCACACTCCACCTTGGGGCTATCTTGAGGGTCATAGTTCTTTAGCTCATTGCTCACATACACCATGCTTGTATGCTCCCTGCATCACTCTCTTAGTGTTGGCGATGTTGGTCGGTGATGCCACTCAACTTCTCTACCTTGACATAGCTCACACTAGTCCTAGGTTCATGTGGTTCCCCCTCCTATTTCTCCTCCTAGCTCCAAGTGGTCTTTCCCCATCTAGATCTCGCTATTTCTCCACCACAAGTGGAGGAGAAAGACAAAGACAAATTTATTGATGATGACATTGTTGATTTTTGGATTGGTCCTAGTCCTCCTTCCAATCATAAGGATTTTGGGAGTTATAATGATCATGATTATCCACCCCCTTTGACTAGCACTGCTCTAGCGGCCTAAGGGAACTACTTATATGTTTTTTTTGATGAATAGTTGTTGATTCCAGCTTCAATTGTGTGAACTCTTGTGGGGTGATCTTGTATCCCCTAACACTTGTTTTTGTGAATTTGTAACTAGTTTATTAATTAATTAACAGAAAGGGACTATTCATCAAAAAAAAAGTTGAAAAATTTAATAAATGGGTGTAACTTTCTAATAGGAAGTTATAAGATATTAATTATTTATTCTATTTTCAGCTAAATGATTTAAATGTTCCCCATAACACCTCGTAAAAAATCTAAAATTGTTTAAAGGGAGGAATAATATCAATATATGACTCATTAAGATTTTCAAAAGCATCTTGAGAATTCCATCACAATTTTGACATCATGTTGTCACATTTTTCAAACTCTATCTTGAGGTTATTCTATAATTAGTATATAATAAAAATACACTTTTAGAAGGAAAAATTACGTCCAAAAAAAAGGTTTATAATATTGAAAAATTCAAATGGGTCCAACATGAAGCTCATGATATAAAACTTTCATAAAATTAGATGTCGCAATAATTTTCAATATAAAAGGCTTCAAATATAACTTCTTCAAAATTTTGGTTACCTATTAACTGTAGATTTTAGACTATAAGACAAAATCTTGTTATCACTAAATGGAAAATATCAATGAGAAAATTGTTAAAAATTAGGCTGAATGGATTGTAATGAAAAAAACTAAAAACAAATACGAATGGTGCACAAACTATAGAATAGAAGATGAAATCTTGTTGCCACCAATTGAAAAATATCAATGAGAAAAGTGTTAAAAATAAGGCTGAATGGATTGTGATGGAAACAGAAAAAAATACGAATGGTGCACAAAATTTAAAATAGAAGATGAAATTTTGTTGCCACCAATTGAAAAATATCAATGAGAAAAGTGTTAAAAATCAGGCTGAATGGATTGTGATGAAAATAAAAATAAAAATGAATGGTGCACAAACTTTAGAATAGAAGATGAAATCTTGTTGCCACCAATTGAAAAATATCAATGAGAAAAGTGTTAAAGATTAGGTTGGATGGATTGTGATGAAAAAACTAAGAAAGAAGGAAGGGTGCACAAACTTGAATATCTCTCCCCTAATACGATAAATTTTGTCTTCATTTGTAGGGTCATTCAAATAATATTCTATCTATTTGCCTAGCACTCTAGACAATTAATCATTCGTAGCATAAGCAAGAGCTCTATGAACAACTAGTCCACATGTCTTCTTAGATCTCCCATGAGTGTCTTCTATAGAGATGCAAATATGATCCTCCTTGTAAGAAAAGAATAACAATAAGAATTAGTAAAGCCTGTGGCTTAAACATCACACACTAAGCTTTGACTGCTTAGGTGTGATGTGGGCTAATTCTTTTTTTCTGGCATTCAGTCATGTCTATTTCTTTATAGAAAATAATCTTCGATGAATATTGTCGTGATTGTTATGGGTCCTCCAAATCCATCTTCTTTGTCATTATTGTTGGTAGTTTCCATTAACATTGATCCTGCCCAAAGTTTTGTTTTTCAAAATCTTTTCTCCCACTCATATAACACATAATCAAATAGATTTCTGATTGTAGAAGGAATTTCTTTTTAGCTGGTAGGGGTGACCAACACAACAGTTCAATACACTAAATGACATGGTTGCAACATTTGTTGAAATAGTTGTTTAGATCAAGAGGGTGGTCGTTAGTGCAATAATTATCAAGGTAAAGGGCTCTTTCAAGCTTTTTGAGAATGGTAAGAAGGTGGAAAGCAAGAAAGAAGATCATAAAGAAAACTGCAAAGCCTAGGGTGAAAACTACCTCAAAGGCTAGATCTACCTCTAAGCTGGCAAAGTCAGCGGCTGAAAAAACTAGTAAAAAGGTAGCAAGGGTCCCTACTGCTATTGGAAAGGCTGCAAAGCTTGTCATGAAGAGGTCGACTCCTCCAAATGGACTTGGTGTGACAAAGCTAGTAAAAGGAAAAGAAGACTCCTACAAAGTCCAAGCTTGGTGGCAAGTCTCCGCTTGCCAAGAAGGCAAAGAAGGTGGCTTAATGAGAGAGCCAGGTTTCTCTCTTTTTGCTTCAAGACTTGAAAAAAATGTAGAAAATTGAATGGCGCCCTCCTGCCCACATGTACATCACTGTTAAATATTGCACTTTTCTCTGTATTTATGAGATCAATAAAATAGGTGTAGAATCATTTTGACTATAATTAGTTTATGTTTTGAATTTCAAAACTAATTGGAATGCTCGCAAATAGTGTTGACAAAGGTGTATTTACTTTGTAATAGTGAAATGGAATTGTGAATTTGTGATGATCAAATCATCTGATATTTGTGGAGAATTAGGGAATTAATGTGAATTGTTTTATTTGAATTTTCTACAAAAGATTGACTTGAATTGAGAATGAGAAACCATATTAAAGAAAAGGGAAATGTCCTGACTTGGAATGTCTATATTTTTTTATTTTATTTTATGGAGGGTTCAAACCTACGAGGCAACCCCTTCACTAGTAGACCAAGGGCCCATTGGCAATGTCCATATTTTTGGAGTGCTAGTTTTTTTAAATTACCATTTTGCACATGCCCTCTTCATTGAGTTAACTCATGCTCATGGTATAATATGGAGTTATCTAAAAATAGGCATTCTTTGAAAAAACATCTTAAGGTGCGAGCTCCTTTAATATAAAATTTCTTCAAAAATAGATGTTCCTTTTACAAACATTTAAAGGATTATTAATGATTTCAATGGGTTTATTAAATTTGTTTAAGAAAAAAAAATCTAGATAATGTAGGTGTTTTTAATGTAAATTGCAATAATCAGATGAAATAATTCTAAATTTCCTTTCATTTCATTACAAGAGCAATTAAAAAAATTTGTAATTTGAACAAATTATAAATCATATATTAAATTTTTTGTAGGTTTCATTTAGATAGATGGTTTGAGATATTTTGTAGTTATTAAGTTAAAGCTATATCATAATCTTTCAAATAAATGACAAAAAATATATTTAAACATTATCATACAAAGTCATTACAAACATTTTTATTTTAATAAATACATAAATATTTAAATCGTTAAATTTTATTTTATGTAAATAAGATTTTAAACAAGACTCCAGAGTAGTGAAGTTCTAAAAATGATTTGAATTATGATTTCAAATTACAACACTTGGTCTGATACATGCAGTATGGTTTAATTCTAATGTGAATAACACAATTTCAATACAACAGATAATGAAAGCCAAAAGTGGTTCATTTCATTCAAAACTCAAGTTTATACAATGTTTGATGAATATGAAGGGCCACTGAATTCCCTTCAAAAAGAAATTAATAGTTCACATAGATAAGATAAGATAATGATATTAATGTCCAACAAGAGACTAACTAGGGTCTATGGGATTGAAAGATACAACAGTACAGAAAAGAATAACACATCGGGAGCACCAAAAAGGTGTCCAGGGAAAAAACAAGAAAAAGGGGGAAACAACAAGAAGAGAGAAGGATCAACAATCCTTTCTAGGTATAAAGAAATCCTACACAGAAGGATAAGGCCTAGGACGAGCAAGGGTCAGGGCCTGGCTTTGTCGATGTCTTTGTGTAGTAGTGGGGATAGGGTGTCACCATCTAAGGAACCCAAGGAAAGGTATAACTAATCTGGTGGTGGACATGGAAGGAAAAAGTTAGTGATGAGCTGATCCAAGGTCTAGCTCTGAGGAAACAAGATCTACAAAGTATGGTCTCTAAGTTGGGAGGCCTCCTTGAGGTAGAGCACTATGCACCGCTAGTCAGAATAACTAAAAAATCTTGAAAGATATCTACAATCTCTTAATAGGTAGTGAAACCTACCTATTTTCTCATAATAGATGGGGCACCTAAAGATGACGTGAGTCTGAATCTCAATCTTTAATATGGTGCACAGGTGGCACACATGTTCCTCTCTAGTTAGGTGGTGGTCTGTCTGGCAATGAAGTCGATGAGATCCAACACTAAAAGACCCTAGGGCAATGCGAAGGACATGGCTCCAACATCAACTCAAGTAAGAGGGATGAACAATAATACCATCGTGGATCGCTAGAAAGTGTTGAGAGTATAAGGCCATCCTAGGGCTTAAACCACTAGGAGGGCTGATCCAAGTCATGGAGATGTATTGCCTATAAATGTCAAGTTTGACATGTTCATTCAACTCCTATTGAGAAGGGAGGAGATGGGTAGGAACATCCAAGGATAATTGGTATGGTGAAAGATGATTGATGTCAATCCCAATCAAGCTCAGTAAGATAGTGGCTTGAGTATACCAAGAACGAGCCTTAGTCATCCCTGCCAAGTTGGAAATATCCACAGATGAATAGTAAGCAAAGTACGAGTATCCATTTCACCTTTGAGGTGGTGAATGAACCAAATCAAGTAAAAAATGGCGCTGAGTTGAAAAGGGTGGGCCGCAAACTCAACCAAAACAATACTCTGTGGAGTGTAATCATGGAAACGGAAGGGTTTGCACCTGCTTGATCAATATTCAATTAGAATCAAGAAGAGACAGTCCCCAAACAACTACACCATGAAGAATTGTGGGTCTAACCAGAGAGTTCAAGAGAGATAACTTGGACACAGTGCCCTAGAAGTGGTGTCGAAAGCACTTTCTCTCTAAAAGGGCAAGGGAGCCCATGCCCTTGGCCACTCTAGGAAGGGGGTCCAGTCTCATCCTAAACTAAGGTCTATAGAACTTGACCCCAAGATAAGTGTATGTGGAGACAATCTTAATTTACTGACCCTGGAAGCTGAAGTGAAGATGTGACATCTTTAGAAAATTGAAGACCATGACCCAAGTTTTACCCAAGTTCACCACTAGCTAGCGCTGGTCACAAAATGAGGTAAGACTATCAAGAAGCCTCTAGAGCCCCTCAAGAGAGGAGGCCAAAAAGGCCACATCATCTATAAATAGCAGAGTGGAGATCAAAACCTGGTACAAGTAACAACCATCCTTAGGGAGTGAAGCCTCATCGAGGAAGGCTTCGAGTTGATCAATATAGATACTGAATAACATAGGGGAGAATGGGCAGCCCTACTTCACCTCAATGGTACTATGAATCAGATATGAAAGTCCCTCTGGAGTCCTCACTCTGCCAGCCACTATCTCATAGAGTCTCATCATCCCTATCACTAGAATATTTGGAGTACCAATATCTTTGAGTCTCTGATAGAGATCCTCCTGAGGTACTGAGTCAAAGGCCTTGCGAAAGTCTATGAAACAATAGTAGACTTTCACAGTACAATGTCAGGCCTCCTCTATGATAGCCCACAAGGTGAAGATGTGATCCATAGTCTCATAATCTGTACAAAACCTCGCTTGACCTCTAGCATGAAATTGTCACTTGTCAAGCTATCTAGTAAGAATAATGATCAAAACTATGGCATAAAGCTTGGCAAAGGTGTGCCCAATCATGATAGTCCTATAGTCACTGGGGTTCAAAGTCAACCCAAATTTGTGAATCAGGTAAATCACATGCCTTGACCATGAAGGAGGGAAACTAGTACACACCACCATATTGAAGAGCACTAGGAGAATAGGGCACAAAATCAGAATATTGAGCTTAAAAAGCTCTGCTTGGAAGTCATCTTTGTTGATGGATCTACTACATCTCATGAGTCTAATAACCTCTCCAACTAAGGATGGAGTGAAAAGATGGCAGTGGGTGGGGGAGGTAGGGTGAGTGGGTCGTTGGCCTGGGATTACATAATAAAATATTAAAATTATGAAAACTATTTAAAAACTATTTCAAATTTTATGTCTACTTGTAAAAGTCATAACTTTCAGCACATAGCTAAAAAAAGGTACATCACTTACATCATTGGAAAGGTAATAAAATTTTTTATCTCCAAATTTCAAGATACATGACCCTTGAAGGCTTTCAGGGCCAGAAATGCTCCAAAGGCCTTTGAAAATGTAAAATACAAAAATATAGAAAATACTTGAAAAAAAAGATTTTTTGTATATTCCCATTTCTTCTTTTGTTTGCCTCCTCTAGATCATCATGGATCATGTTTTGATCATTCCTCCCCCCTTGAGAGGCAATGTGCCCCATTGCATCCACACTCTATAGTAGGTGTGGAAAATGAACATGAATTCATTCACCTACTTCCCCTGATGAAGAAATTGACCTACTTTCACCACATGATACAAGTAAATAGTTTGGTTCTTCAAGTTCTTCATAGACTTCTCCACATCTTGATTAGTTTGGAGTGGATTATCCACTTCTTGATTTAATTATATATGGTTGATCTCCTCAACAACATTTGGAATGTCTAATAATGGAGGAAAATAAGGCTTCAACAATTCAACATTGAAAATTGGGTGAATACCCAAGAATGGTGGAAAATTAAGTTCAAATACATTTTCACCAACTTGTTTGATAATCTTGTATGGACCATAATGAAGGGGATGAAACTTTCTGTGAGGTCCTTACAATCTCTCCTTCTGAAAATGCAACCATACCTTATCCCCAATCTAAAAATCATGAGGAGTTCGATGCTCATCATGCCTCTATTTATACTTCTTATTGGTCTGCTCCAAAATCTCATGAACCTATTGTTGCAAATGGTGGATTCTATCAATGAACTTCATTTCTTTTTCCTTCTCTTTATCCAAGCATGGGGTCAAATCAAGCTATATAGCTGGGATAGAAATATTTATTGGTGCCAATGGATGATATCCAAGACACACTTCAAAGGGGCTATGACCAGTTGAACTATGAATTGACCTATTGTAGCTATGTTGTACAAAGGGAAGACTTTCACTTGATGTACGAGGATGTTTTGAGTAATACATACCCAATATTTGAATGATCATGCAATTGACAACCTAAGTTTGACCATTTTTCTAAAGATGGAATGCAATGGACTTTGTTAGTTTTGTGTCCATCATTTCCCATAATGAAGACCATAATCTACTTAGAAACTAACTATCCCTATTTGAAATAATACTGCTTGGTAACCCAAAATGAACCCAAACATGCTCAAAGAAGAGCTTTGCAATGTCTTCTGTAGAAATTTTCTTTCTACAGGCTACCAAGATTGTGATTTTTGAAAATCTATCTACAACAACATATACACAATCATGCTCGTGTTTAGTGGTAGGAAGGCCAGACATGAAATCTACAAAAATTAAATACCAAGGCTTCTCTAGAATGGGAAGTGATAGATATAAACCATACTTACGATTTGCAAGCTTTGCAATGAAACATGTTGTATATGCTTGAATGTATGCAATCACATCATTTTTCATTTTTGGCCAATAAAAATATCTTTGAAGTATAGCAGTATTTTTACCTATTCCAAAATGTCCCGCAACCTTGTTGTAGTGAGCTTCCCATATTAATTTCTTGCATTCTGCCTCAAGTACACAGATTTGGCCAATCTGGAAAAACATTCTGTCTTGCAAATAAAAATCATTCCCATGTTTACCTTTTACAATCTGAGTATATACATCAGAAAATTCATTATCATGTTCATACAAGTGAGTCCAATTTTCAATTTCATGCCCACATGATTCTAACACCATACTTACTCATGCAATTGGGGGCCTGATCAAGCAATCTACTACCTTATTGGTGCTTCCCTTCTTATGGAGAATGTTGAGATGAAACTATTGAAGATAGGCTAACCATCTTTGTTGTCTATCATTCTATAATTTTCCTTGTGTTTGCAAAAATTGAAGGGGTTTGTGATCTATATGGATAATAGTTTCCAACAATGTAGACCTTGATGAATGTGACTCATTTATATATACATTTTTAAAAAATTTATTATTGAATCTATGCGAGATAAAAGTTGAGCTTATATGACATTCAAATTTAAAAGTCCATGTGAATTGCTTATTCACCAAATATAGTTGCAAAGTGAGATTTTGTAATTTAGTGAAAAAAATTAAAGATAAATAATTTGTTGATTTTAATTGAGACTATTTATTTTTTGTCCAATATTCTTTGAGCAATTCTTCAACTTTGTCATATGATTGACTATTTAAGGACAAAGAATTAATTTTAGATGAAATCAAATTAATATGAAATATTTTTTATTTTGTGTTGACTATCTACAAGAAAATAAAATATTTGACCACATTTCCTTCTTTAGAGAAAAGAAAAGAACATATATATATATTTGAAATAAAGTAGCTAAAAGATGTTTAAATGACTTTTGAGATAAAGGATGTGTATGCAATTGTCACATAACGATAAAATAAGTTTTAATTATATTGATTATTTCTAAATTGTCATTTACATTGTTTGATCTAATGTGAATATGAATTTCAATATATATTTTTTAGAAATCATTAATTAAATTATTATTGTAATTTTGTCATATTGTTTTTTTACACTATATATTATAAAATAATATTATTTTTTCACATTACATCATAATTCAATACTTGCAAATGTAGTAACAATATTATAATATGTATATTATTTTTTAATTATAACAATTTATCTACTACATTTAAAATTAAATTATAATACATTACTTCTATCCTCATTAATAAAATCAATTATATAAAGAAAACTAAAAAAAAAAGCATACAAAATTTAAAATAAAAATTACAATCCATTTTTTTAAATATTTGGTATTTTTAACTTTTTCATATTAAACAAATTCATTTAAATTTTAAAATCTCTAAACTAAAATATTCTTAAATTCTATAAATTATAAATTATAATTTTCCTATCACTAATATTCCATTAGGACAAAAGGAGAATCATTTTAATTAAAAATTATAATTTATCCTATCTAAACCATGTTCCAAAGTGCTTCTTTTGGGCACACGAGAGGATCAATGTGGAGTCGAAAAAAATTCAATTTCAACAAATGCTGCAACCATGGCATTTAACAAAACTTTAGGTGGGATAAATGTTGATAGAAACTACCAAAGGTAATGGTGAAGAATATGGAAGAAGATGGATTTGGGGGACCCACAATAGTAATGAAAGATTATTTTCTATCAACAAACAGACATGACTGAATGCCAACGAAAAGAAGGGCCCACATCACACCTAAGTAGTCCAAGCTTAGTATGTGATGTTTAAGGGTGGCCTTAGTAAAGACCAACTTTACCATTTACACAAATTGGAAGAAAACACATATTACAAATGAAACATGAAAGAGATCTAGCCATCACCACAATACCAACAATGAGATATGTGGGGACATTAGAGATGGCTCAGTAGCCATCATAGAGTTTTGGAAAAATACGATGAGCTATAAAATTTAGTTTTAACCAAATATAGCAGTTCTAGGCTAGTTTGAAACTAATATCTTAGTTTGAATCTAATATCTTTGATGCATAAGAAGATTCATTATAATCAACAAAGATTTCTAAACAATATGTCGATATTAGAGATGTTGAAAAAAAATATTTCCCTATTCATTTTTCATTGGCATTTCTTGAGGATACATTTTGATTGCTGGGGGAAACTCTAGATAATTTTTTTTTTCTAGTATCGACATCTCAATATTGATTCTAGGAGCACAAATAAATATATACAAGAAAAAAATTCTAGATTAGTGTGAATCTAGTGCCTTTGATGCATAAGAAAAGTTAGTATAATCAATAATGGTTTCCAAACAATACAACAATTTTAGTGATGTAGATTTTTTTTTTCATTTTGTGTATTCATTTTCATTGTTGGGGAATACTTTGGCTAAGAACTTGTGCCAACCTAAGATATGTCGCGATATTTATTGTATGTATCATTACTTTCACTGTACAACTATTAATTCTATTGTGATATGCATATATGTGGTGATAACATTAAAACTACAGTTGTTGCATATTCATGTATTGTACTGTTGAGCTTCTGACTTGAACCATTCTTATTGCTAATTTCTCCATCTTAGTTGGAATGAATCTAGTCATATTGTTTTGTGATGAATCTAAAACATAAAGATAGATGAGATTTCTCAAGTGAGGTGGAATACAACTTGTAGAGTTGTTTTTTCCTCAATATGAGTATCCTCAACTAGGAGAGTTTTGATATCTAGTTGGGAATTCCTCTAGATGAAGAATTATTTACAACATCAAAATCTCTAGAGAAGTTTGATAGATTCTCTGGCTAATTTAACCCCTTTTGCTTCTTGTCATTTAGGTGCAATGATTTGAGTTGGTATAGTCTCCCTATTGAAAATGGAATCTCTATCATTAGAACATCATTAGAACATAACAACTAGTTATGCTAGATGGGAGTGCTAGAGAAAATAGAGTCTCTAGACCTTCCCTATAATAAACTGTAAGGTATGACATTGTAATACCTACCCCTAGTTTACTTTTCAAGTTGTTCTATAGAATTCTTTTAGGCCAATTTTATGATCATCGATACTTGGTTACCGGATTTGATTAAATGTTATTTCATAGTTAGTTGATTTATATATGTAGTTCTATGGTTACTTACCCCATACTTGCATGTGTATGGTGTACTTGTATGCTTTACTTTATGTTTGACATTTCTGATGTGGTTGAGGGATAGAGTCGTAGTCACTTGCTAGTCAAGATCTACATGATGCACCACTCCCCACCATTGCTTGTTTAGTTTATATTATATGTATATTTACATGCTCAAATTTTATGTAGATTGCAAGTACCGAGCATCAACTTCCCTAAATTGCCAGGATGAGTGTGCCCTATCACAATATCTTAATGGTAAAAGAGGGGAGATATTTCTTGATCCAAATCCTAACATAAGTGAATTTTCTTAGAAATTAGTACAAGTATTTGAGTTGTTTATCTTCCAAATTCGTCAAGTGATGCGAATTCACCATTTTGACCTTGGAGTTTGATTATCTTCTTTGTCTTCAGTTGAGTTGTCGTATTTAGTCTTGTGGGTCTATTTTGATTTTCAATTATAATTATATCAAATTAAAGGATAATTTAATAAAAAAATTATAAGGAAAAATCAACACTTAATTATATATAATTAATTGACAAATTAACTAAATAAAAGAATTAAATTTAAAAGATTTATTTAAAGTTCTATTTTTGGTATATTTATGTTTATTTAATTTAATAATAATTTATTTAGGAGTTTCATTTTAATAATAAACTCTAAATAATATTATTGGTTAAATTAATAAATATATTATTAAAGACATCTTGTGGTTTAATAAAAGAGAGAAAGGAATTGATTTAATAAAGCTATTTTAATTAAATTGCAAAAAGCTTACACATGAAATTTAAATAATAAAAATATTAAAAGGAAAAAGGTTTTCGTGTGATTGCAAAATTGAAACCCTAATTTGGGAAAACTCTTTATTAAAGAATTAGAGCTCATTTCTTCATACTGGGATTTGGAGGGGCCAATTTCTGAGGAGAGGGTTTTTGAAAGAAGGGGAAATCGCTTGTAAGCTCCATGCATTTGTTATTTTAGCATCAGATCTAGGTAGGATCTTGTGTGTTTTGCGTAATAGTTTTCATTCTTTGATTTATTTGTCTTTTTTGTGTTTTTCGTGGATCTATTTTCAAAATTTCAATTGGGTTGAAACCCTTGTTGCAAATTTCGTTGTTCTTCATTTCGAAATAATTTGTATATGAATTAAGAATTAGAAACCTTCATTTTGTAAATTATAAGAGAATTGTATTTTGATACAGGTAGGGTTTGGAAAAGAAATAAAAATAAAGTGAGGAGGGGCCATGGCCTCCCCCCTCATGACTACCAAGGTAGCTTGGTTGCGATGGCAGTGAACACTGGCAAAGCTGTGGTTGTTGTTGAGGCAGTCAACATTGCCAAAACAATGGCTACTCCAGGCAACCGACCGACTAGTGACCTCCCCTTTTTGGGGAATGCATTTGAAACACATATGTTACTTGTGGTTTATATGTTATATTTTTAGTTTTTTAATGTTATATCATTATTAATAATATTAATAGTATTAAATGTTAGTAATATTAATATTAATATTAACATTATTATTATTGTTGTTAATAATTAGTATATTGTTAAATTTAATGATTATTGTTATTAGTTAATAATATATTTATATATTATTTTATTAGTAATTTAACAATTTTATTTTTTGATAAAAATGGACAAAACTATTATATTTTATTATAAACTACTTTAGGAGGCTCCAAAGGAAAGAAGCAGTGAAGAAAACCTCCCTTCACAATCAAATGAACAATATATTTTCAATCAGATACAACCATAATCTGCCCAAAAAATAAATTAGGATCATATTCAAAACCAAATTACTGAGTGAGTAACCTGAAACCCCCTAACAATCTGTCAGATGCTAAATGATGAGACTAATAATGTTGAATCCCAATCGATCGACCCTTTATCCAAAGCAACCCCTCTATTGGCTAGCCAATCAGCTAACTTGTTAGCCTCCCTAAAGCAATGTGAAATTTTGTATTCTACAAAATTTGAAAGTAATGCCCTCACCTTTTGAAGAATGTAGTGGATCTCCCAACTAGCAGAATGTAGTAATTTAATAATAATAATAATTAATTCAATAGTAGTTAATAACTTTTAAATTTAATTAATAGTTTATTTGTAGAATTATATTTTTTAGAGAAAATTTTTCCTATTGAAATTTTTTAAGTATTTGATGTCCTTTTGGTCTCGAAGTCCCTTGTCAATCTAAGAATTGAATAAGTGAGAACGTGAACCCTGGTTATAATAAAAAAACCTTGTCAGTCTATAATACCTGAGAATGAAATGAAAACTTTAAGCCATATTGAAATTTGAACTTTTATGTTTTTCAAAACCTAATGAATTATGAAATTTACTTTTGTATGAACTTTATGTGACGTGGTTTACTGATGTTGGGTTCTGGTTTGCCTTAGTACTTTAACCAATTAGGATGTTTACTAGAGGCTTGGGGGTTTTGTTCTATGATGATGTCATGTATATGATCTTTTATACCTAACCATGGTGATGTGTCACATGTTTTCTATGATGAGTTTTGATTAGTATTTGTTAGTTCTTTCCAATTGCTTGTATAGGACTGAGGTGATTATTGTGATTTTTCTTTTGGTACTTTCTAGTTGCTTGCATAAAATTGAGGTGAATGTTATAATTTGTTGTAGATGCTTTCTAGTTGCTTATAAAGGACTGAGGTGATTACTATGTTTTATCTATAGTTGGTTTCCAATCACTTGTAAAGGACTAAGGTGAAAATTGTGATTTTATGAGTTGTACTTTTTATGAGCCTAGGGTAGGTAATCTATGTGTACGTTGGGAAGTGGATTGCAATGGAGGCTGAAGCCCTAAGTGGTTGCCTAGGTAACCTATTGTAATTTCTTTTAATAAGTGATAACATTTCATTTAAATGGGTTTAAAATGAACTGATAAGAGTCAGTATTTTTCCTTGCCCATGCCTCGAGTGTTAGTGCAGGCTAGGATGGGAATAGAGAGGATGGTTGGTTGTGACCTTGCTTCATTAGTATTCCTTGTTTGTATGAAAGGATACTAGTGCCACATAGAGCCACTAGGGGGATGGAGTCTAGAGAGGCTTTTAGGTAATCTTAGAGTTGTCCCATGCAATGAAACTTGCCCACTTACATAGAAAATTTCCTACGTGTCTTTGTTTCCTCTAAGTTTAGATGATACTTGTGTCTTGGAATCCTTTGAGATAGTTTTCTTTTAGGTGTTTCTTTGACATAGATGTTGGTTATGACTTGTTGTTTGATATTTGTATGGGAATTGAAACTATCTCCTCAGTGTGGTGAGAATGGGCCATTTAGGTTCCATGAGGTTGGGTGGTAGTGAATTTACTTATACCATTGAGTTCTAACAACTAGATGTCATTATTGGATATCCTCTTACAGATGATACTTTCTTTTTGATCTTGTATTCGGTTGGATAGTATTATTCTATGATTTTGTACTTGTTTTGTCAAAGATCTTACGAGATGATGTATTTTAATTATGATTTATATTCTTTAAGCTTTTCATACCTTGTGACTATATACATTTAGTCAAGTTTGTTATTAGTTACAACACTTATTCAATGTTTTCCAAGTCCTACAATTCAAACCAAGTAGTTCAGCATTTGCCAAGTACTACATTTCAGACCAAGCAGTTTAGTGTTTACCAAGTACTATAGTTCAGACCAAATGATTCAGTGTTTGATGAGCTTTACAATTTCTATTAAGTTAACAACTTAAGTCAAGTGAAGCCAATGTTAATTGAGTTGAATGGAGAAAAATGTCTAACAAGTACAGTTGTGGTAAATAGGGAATGCATTTTATACCAAGTTACACAATATCTATCGAGTCTCCAGTGAATACCAAGTTTGAAACTATACTGAAGTGATTAGTATGGATTGAGCCTCTACTTCTACTGAGTGCATGATGATGTCCAGTAATGAAAGTGGATGCTATGTATTAGAATTCACCAAGTAAATTTTCAAAACCTGAGTATCTACATTTGGGCCAACTTTGTAATATTGATGTTAACTTGTGTAATGGCCGACTTTATAATTATGTAAATTGGATTGGTATATATGTAATGTATTGTATCATATCCAAGGATATGATATACATCAAGAATAGTGTGCAAGAATGCAAATGTGAACAAGTAGTAGATAAAGAGTGTATTATATGACCATATCAGTAAAGGAGCAACAGATACATATCCATCATATAAAGGTGATCAATACTTCAATGATCTCAATCAACAATTTAGCTGTAATTTAGAGATTACTATTTCATCCTAATAGGTGAATTAGCTTCAAATCCTTTCACAAGGTAGATTTAATAGTCTTTTCTTAGATCTCTTTACTGAGTGCATACTTCATTGTATGTTTGTAAAACCTCTAACAAGGCAGACCTAGCAGTCCTAATTGCTCCTAATAGGACAGATCATTAGAAGAAATCAATGTAAGCCTTAACATACCAACTTTATGTTGCAATATTGAATTTTGTTGGGAATCATCCCCACCCTAGTTTTACTTTCTATTTGGAAGGTTTCTAGGTTACCAAATATTGTGTTCAAATTGTTTTATGCTTTTTGTTTCTCATGCATGCAATATATTAGATTTATTAATGGTAATTAGATTATGCTATTAAGTTCTAAATTTATTAAAAAGGCTTTGAAGTTACTAATTCACTCCTCCCTTCTCAGTAACCTAGCTAGTCTTGAATATTTCCAACAATTGGTATCAGAGCTTTGTGGTTCTCAGGATAAATTTTGACAGCTTGAACAAAGATGAAGGAAAATGGAGATATTCAGACTTGACAAAGCTATTGAAAATGAGAAGTTAGATCTAGAGATGACCATAGCTCAACTCAAGAAAAATACTGATAAGGAAAAAGAAAGAATTGAACTTGAAATCAAGCTTCCATAGGTGCTAAAAAAAAGGCAAGAGGAGGATAACAAAATTCAGAACAACAAGCACCCCTCTTATGTTAATTGAAGGTAAAGGAGAATATGTGGAAGAATTAAAAAATGAGGAAGAATTAAAAAAGGAAGAAGAGCTAGTAAGGAAGAAAGGCAAGGTGATTATCACCAAGCCACCAAAGCCATCCACTATAGTATTTATAAGGAGATCTAGGAAAAAAGTAGGAAAATAAGGCAATGATGTAATCTTCAACCAACCTCATCTTACATTTCAAGAAAGGCTAAAGATACTAAGAGAAGGTGCTAAAATAAAAAAAATTTAAAGCACTCAAGTATGAGACAAGGACTCCAGTAGAGCATAAAGAAGTTGAAGATCTAGTCATGGACAAATTGGGTAGATGGAAATTCTCTCCAGACTAGCTAGCATCACAAGTCCCTACAGTTTTGTTAGATAAGGTCAAGGTTAGATGGGAGAACACCAAGTAGAATATCAAAGAAATTTTTGCACAAACATTGAAACAATTGGTAGCCAACTTGATTGATGTAGAGGTAAATAAGGCATTAAAAGACAATGAGAACAAAATGACTTTAAAGTTTGACATTTGTCTAGTTTTGATGAAAGATATAGAGTATGTTGTGAAGAATGCTATGAACCTATGGAAAAATGTATTCCATCTTCACAAACCAAGTGAATATTATGTTGAAATCAAAGATGATGGTGATGATAGTGACAATGATGAAGAAAATGATAAACACTCTACTCAATTTGTCACAATTGATGTAGAAGAATATTAGGAGCTAATGAAGGATGATGAAGAAGAAAAAGAGGAAGAAGCTATAGAATAAGCCAAGCAAGAATAAAAAGAGATAAACTCAGTCAAGATAGCTATGGCTATCATAGCCTCACTTCCTCACTCTCCAACAAAACTTGCAACATCATCAAGCTTGGAGACAACTTTAGCAGATTTGATTGTGACAACCATTGATACATCAAATCACTCCCTGCTACCTCTCAACTCAACATATCATTGATAGAAGTGTATACCATTTCATGCACTAAGATACAAAATCCTCTAGTTACCAAGCCAGCTTCAACAATGGATACAAAATGTTCTAAAATTTTAAGCTCCTTAGCAGTAAGTACAATTTTGGATTCTTCAGTTTTGGCAACCTTAGTTGTAAATACTCCTGTAAGTACCTCAGTTGTGCATACTCCTATAAGTGATTCAATTGTAAATACTTCTGTCAGTACTTCACTTGCAAATACTTTAGTTTTGGAAAGTTTGGTAAAAACATCAGTTTTGGATTTTGCAAGTATTCCAGTTAGTATTCCACTAGTAGGCATTGTACAAATTTTCACTGCTAGTCCTACTGCTTCAAATATTGTTTCTATTTGGAAGTCTAAAACATTAACTTCAAAAATAGTTGAGCTAAAGATTCAGCCAAGACTTTTGATTAGTGGAAAGGAAATAAATGAAGATATAGATCTAGATGAGGAAATTGAAATTCCCAAATTGGACTTTGATAATATCTCTATAGATCAAATGCATATAGTTGGCCAACTTCTCCAAAAGAAGGCAAAGCAAAAGAAACTCAAAGAAGAAAGAGACAAAAAATATAAGATTATTGAGGATGCAAAGAACATTTTGACTGAAGCTACAGGTGTTGAAGTTGACACTTCTCAAAACATTTTGTTATAATTAGAAAAGATAGTCAGTAAATTCAATGAAGATTCCAGTGGTCAAGATAAATTAATTGAGAAAGTAGAAAAGAAATTTGATAACAAAGTGCTTGAGCACATTTCTCAGCAAATAGCTATCCAGCAGGTAGAGCTTTCTTTAATTTTGACAAATCTTGAAAACTCTTGCACAAATGTAACATCATGTTTTGCTAAGTTATGTGATATTACTGAATATACTAAGGAAATAAAGAGAAAATTGAATAAAATTGATGAAGATCTGATGGCTAGTGCAAAGTAGTTGCAACTTGACCCCAGTTCAAGCTCTACACATCATATGAAGATTAGATTCTTATTAGATATGCAAGCAGAATTATTGAGAGAGGAATCAAGGATCCATTCTACAATCATAAACATTTAGAATATGATCCTTCCAATCATGGATATAATGTAGAAGCACATTGCCTATTCCAAAACATTGATCCATGACAATAATTTCTCAATTGTAGATCACATGATCAAACTCTCTATAGAAGTGCAAGTTTCTCTACAAACGTGCAAAGTTTTGCAAGATAACTGGGATAAGACCTTAACTCTTATTCTTTAGGTACATTCTGATTTTCTCTCACATTTTGGTGTCTACATATAAATAGATTGTGTATAAATCTTTGGCATTATTGTCAAAAAAGGGGAGAGACATTTATATATAATTAAGGGGGAGAGATATTTGTATATACCAAGAGAGAAAGATACCATAATGGGAGATACATTTAGTATGTCAATATGCCTAACATGATATGTACATTGTATGGGGGAGAATCATGCAAAGAAAAAGTAGATATAACAAAGTTACAAAGACAAATTTTAAAAAATCTCAAAAATTAGCATGCTATACCAAGCTAACTATCGCACTATGTTTGTTGTACATAAGTTTTGGCTGATAAGTGTTTTTGTCACTAATGCCAAAGGGGGAGATTGGTGACATTATGTCAAGTTTTTTATTAGTGACACCACCTATTCAGATTCTATATTCAGTGTTTGCCAAGTACTACATTTTAGACCAAGTAGTTCAACATTTTCCAAGTATTACATTTTAGACCAAGTAGTTCAGTGTTTGCCAAGTACTATAGTTTAGACCAAGCAGTTTAGTGTTCACCAAGCTTTATAGTTTCTACTGAGTTAACAACTTAAGTCAAGTGAAGTTAGTGTTAATTGAGTTGAATGGAGAAGAGTGTCTACCAAGTATAGTCATGGTAAGTAAGGAATGTAGTTTATACTAAGTTACACAATATCTACTGAGTCACCAATGAATACCAAGTTTGAAACTACATTGAAGTGATTAGTATGGATTGAGCCTCTACTTCTACCAAGTGTATGATGATTCTGAGTAATGACAGTGGATGTCATGTATTAGAACTTCACCAAGTTAGTTTTCACAACCAAAGTATCTACATTTGGGTAGACTTTGTAATATTGATGTTAACTTGTGCAATGGCTGACTTTATAATTATGTAAATTGGATTGGTAAATATGTAATGTATTGTATCATATCCAAGATGTAATATACATAAAGAATAGTGTGCAAGAATGTGAATGTGAACAAGCAATAGATTAAGAGTGTATTGTAAGGCCATATCGGTAAAGGAGCAGTAGAGACATATCCATTACAAAAAGGCGATCAATACTTCAAGGATCTCAATTAGAAATTCAATTGTAAGTTAGAGATCTACTATTTCATCCTAATAGGTGAATCAACTTCAAATCCTTTCATAAGGTAGACTTAACAGTCTTTTCTTAAATCTCTTTACCAAGTGCATACTTCATTGTATGTTTGTAAAACCTCTAACAAGGTGGACCTAGTAGGCCTAATTGCTCCTAAGAGGGTAGATCATCAGAAGTGAAAAATGTAAGCAGTAATAGGCCAAGTTTATGCTGAAATATTGAAGTTTTGTGGGTATCATCCCCACCCTAGTTTTACTTTCTATTTGGAAGGTTTCTGGGTTACCAAATATTGTTTTCAAATTGTTTTATGCTTTTAGTTTCTCATGCATGTAGTAGATTAGATTTATTAATGGTAATTGGATCATGCTATTAAGTTCTAAATTGGTTAAAAAGGCTTTGAGGTTACTAATTCACCCCTCCCCTCTCAGTTACCAACTAGTCTTGAATATTTCCAACAGTGACTTGTACAGTGGATGATTATGCAATCTGGTTATGCCAAGTGACATCTTTTATAATTGTATATTATTTATTGGATTCATACTTTTAATTATTCCATGATGTGGATTTTGGTTATGTGTTAGATTTAATATTAATAAAATTATAAATTTGACTCAATGTCATGGAACCCTTAGGAGATGTAATCTAATTATGATGGTTTTATGTATGTGAGTTATTGCTGCCACTATATTATATGTTGATGTTTTTATCTTTCAAAAAAAATGTTTGTTAAACGCAATGGAACTTTAGGTTAATTTCTTTTGTGTTCCCTAGCTAGGTGTTATAGACATTCCTACTCATTAAGCAACAAATACATGAATATCAAATTCAAGTACCATCTCATGAGCACAAAATGATGAATCTATTCTCAATCCTATAGAGTACACCGTTGTTGTACAAATTTTTAAGGTTTTACTTCTTAGGCTTCTATTTTTTATTTAAATCCTACTCAAAGTGCTAAAACCAAAGCAATTCTTGGCAATGGTCTCCTTTAATAATTCCTCTTTCAAGTCATCAAGGTGGATGGAACACCTATAATAGAGTACAATACATTTGAATTAAGAATAAAATATCCTATATTAAAATTATATTAAATGGTACATCTCCCTATAGAATTCATGGCTGTTGGAACTAGGATGGGATAGATAATTAAATGGTATTGATAACAAAGTAATGAGTTGAAAAAAAGTCAGAGCATAGAGTTTTTAGATTTCTACTATCAAGATGAGTTCTATGGTTCTATGGTCATCCAAGCCTCTCCTTAGTTTTGAATTGTTAGATTGAAAACTCAATTCTTGCATTTCATATACAGGAATGCCTACAACATAATAACTTTCAATTTGGCACATCTACTTGCATAGTAAGTCAAATATAATATTTGATGAATTTTTCACCAAGTGATTTTGAAAGGAAGGAAGACCCTTAGGATATTGATCTATTGAGATGACATGATATAGCTATGTATTTTTCCAAATCCAATCAATTTGACAATGTTTTTTAATCATCTACTATTAAACTAAATATAACCAAATAGCATCTTCACTATTAAATGGGATCCACTAAAATCCATCCCTCTCTCATAGTTAGTTTCTCTATTCAGTTTTATCACATGGTGCTTGATGTAAGCAATGGTATTACATTATTTTAATTATAAAAAACCCTTGAATGACACACCTATGGTCATCCATATAGAACTCCTATTCTAGTGCTACTATCTTATCAATTAACTTTACAATCCAAACCTCTTCATTTGATGCCCACATTTTTCCATGCTATGCTATTTATATTGTTGTCTCTTTCTATAAAAAGTCCCAAAGACCCTAAAAACATGCATCAAATTCTAAACTAGAAATCAACAATAGAGTCTAGTGGTTCACCAATTTTTAACAAGGAGGAATAACTTGGTTCTAAGTAGCTTTGCAACTTCACTTGTCTTCCCATGGTCATGAAAGATGTAATAAAACTTGATGTGGTACGAATCATAGCCAATGTAGGTTTTGGAATTCAAACTTCCCTTTCCCAAATTGTAGCACAAATCCCAAATGTGACAAGCCTAGATACAACAATTACTCTAGATAGGATTTTCAGAATGGTTGTAAGCCATTCACTTCTCACTTGCTCATTAATCATGTGCAAGTATGAAAATCTTGAGTGAGTTTAAGGTCTGACTCCTGTCTACAAATACCTTATGAAGAATAAGGATGGGAAGTCCTTGGCACCATTTGTATAGATGAACTAGGAAAGGGTGTTGATAGATTCTTGGTGTCATCTCAAGGACACTATTCTTGAAGGGAGTCATTCATTTATCAAAGCTCATGGGGTGAATACATTTGAGATTCAATTGGAAGGAATAAAAGGTATGTAGAAACACTTCCTATGCTAATCTTGAGACGAGGACTGTGCAAATTTCAACTTAAGTATCACAAAGATCTCAAGAAATACAAAATAACAATGAACACATAACATAACCATTACCATGGGAAAAACCTAACTAGTACAAAAAAAACAATATTTTACTAAATAAACTACTCAAAATTGTAGATATGTGACCAATTTTGATCATGTGACCAATGGTAGTTTTTTGCCAGACATTTATCTCCCAACCAAATTCATGACTAAACTATTTTAATCATTTATTAGGTCATTGATTTAGTATTTTATTGTTATTATTTGGTAGTTTATATGGTAGTTTATTTGGTAATTTTGGTAGTTTATTTGGTAGTATATTTGGTAGTTTTTTGGGTAGTATATTTTGTAGTATATTTGGTAGTATTTGGTAGTTTTTTGAGTACTATATATGGTAGTATATTTTGTAGTATATATGGTAGTATATTTGGTAGTTTATTTGATAGTTTATTTAACCATTATTTTAGTCATATTAGGGCACAGGGGAATCAAACCACCATCCTCCTACTTATAAAGTAGGTGCTCTTCCATTGAGCTAGTACCCTTTAAAGAATAATGCAAAAAATTGACAAATTTGCCTTCCCAACATTAGATTTACCATGATCATGGTTGTTGTAACAAGATATAATCTTCTCAAAGAACATAAATTTTAGTTATTATGAAAAACAATTATCTAAATCTTTATTAGTAATAATTCAACAATTTTAAATTCTTTTATTCAAGTATTTTAAAATTATATTTCATGTCCATTACACTTATCTAAATTATTGTAGTGATAGACTCTTATAAAATACAATTTTGAGCACTTTCACCACACACAAGTATTGTTTCTTGTGCTAAATTCTTAGAAAAAAGATACAAATGATTATGCAATTTATGTCAAGATGTAAGGTCCCTCCCCACATGTACTTATTAACTATGAATTTCTCTATCAAATTTGTTGTAGGAGATTTGAATGGATATGGAGTAATGTTGTAGGTTTTAGATGTCCTAATGAAAATTGAGATCAACAGATACATCCATGCTTTAATACTTAAAGATTGGAGAACTACTATGTTATCTCGACTGTTTAAACATTAATTTGCACTAACAATAATACAAGGTGTTTCACTTAATGATGATGTTATTGATTGTGTTACCTTAATCAATAGGATTTTATGCATTTAGATAGTTCAATATTTGTTGTTGGTGATGTTATGATGTTTAGGTATATGCATGCCTAAAAATGATTATTCTCGTACTTAATCTGAATTAATGAATAAGTTATATGTCATATTGATTATGTAATTATTGACGATTAAATGTGAGTAGAAATGAATTAAATAGTTAATTAATTGAAGTATTATGTTTTGAGTTTCCCCCGATCCATCATAGCATAGTGATACATTACTATTATTTGGATACTCACGACTCGAGACATTATCTGATGCTTGAACATATTTTATTATTTCATGCTGTGTGATGTTACTTCTAGATATGTGATGTTCGTCATTTAAGGTTTTAGGTATATGTATGTAGATGAATTAAGTAAAATGTAGGATTAACACATTATTTTTTGGAATCTTTATGATTAAAGATATAAGTAGGATGAAAGAAACCCTGATTGATGTATGTTTCAATTTATGTGAATTTATGATACGTATATATACATATGTACATGTGATTTTTGGGACTACTGATGTGTGCAATGAGTGTGCAGATATTTTAGCTGAGGAAACCGATGGAGGGATGGAACTAATCTCTATGTGTTAATTTTGGAAACCTTATTGTTCGTAATTCAAGTATTTTACTTGTGAGATGTATGTATGTATCTTTCTGTGATCAGTAAATGTTAATGTTCATAACTGTGTTCTTATAGTGTCACTTGACACTCGTGAATTGTTTATGTTCTTCAGCATGCTAGTTAGGGTTAGCTATGTAACCTTTGGACCTAAGTCAGTTTAAAGTTAGTGTTAGTTTGCGAATTGGGTTCTTAATCAAGTTTAGTCACCCTTAATCTAAATTAGTGCTTAATCTACTTTTTAGAGTTGTTAGTTGGTCCTAATTATTTTCCTAGTTTTTGTTTGGTTCCTAACCTATTCCTAAAGCTTTAAAACATGACATAATTATGCCCAAGGGGTATGGGTATGGGCTGGGGGTCTTTTCCAACCCCTAAGCCCCTTTTGTTGACTTTTGAGATCACTCAAAAAGTCTCATTTTACCTTTGTGCGAAAATTGCAAGTGGTTACCATGAGTTGCCTTACCTCACCTCCACTTAGTGTTTAACCATAGTGTGGGTTGAGTTAGGAGCTTCTAGATTTGTAGGTGGGTGGGAGAAGTTATTGTTTTTGGTTGGTGGTTGAGTTTGAGGCTTATTTAGAGGCCCTTCTTGGACTAGTTGAGGTTGTTACCCAATCTCTACATTTAAAGAGGAGTTCTTGAAGATTGAAGCAAGGAAAGGGAAGCTCTACTCAAACTTGTTCATTGCCAATACCTCTTTGTGAAGGTTGGAATTCTCATCTCCCTTGTTTAGATTTTATTCTTGTTTCATGCTTATGCTACCTTGTTGTTGATTGAATGTTTGTATGTTTGTGGGTATGTTGGAAAGATTTGAAAACCATGTTATTTTGGATGATTTATTTTCATGTTTATGTTTGAAATTTTGAGATTTTCTTGCATGGGCGTTTTGGTATTACTCACCCTTGGATAGGGCAGAAGTGACCAATTTTGGGAAAGGTCTATTTAGTTGGACTCCAACCAGTGTAGAGTCTCTTCCTAGGATGAGAAGAGGGAGAAAGGGTAGGGTGTTATGGGCCCCTACGTGTCAGCACAAACCTTGTATTATTATGGTATGTTGAAATGGAAGAACGAAAGTTCTTGGTTTATAGCCTTGATTGGGCATCTGGTTGGTGTTGTGCTTGACTTCTCCTGGTTGGAAGAATCCATCTTTCCCTAGTGTTGATTCATTGTGAATCATATAGTGATATCCTTGTGTGAATATGCATGGTTGAATTGTTCTTTGTTATGCTTGGTTCTCACCCGATTGGATTTTGTTTCCTCCACAGTTCTTAGGATTGTGTTGCAGAAATTGTTATGAATCCACTGATGAGGACCAAGAAGAGAATTCATATTGTATTGTAATATTATGTAAGAATGTATTTAAACTCTTGTGGAAGAGGCAAGGATGTCAGGTTTTCTTACTAGTTCTTTCCCGAGGGAGCCTTGAACCAGGTTGATTAATAGAAGAGGAAAAAGATTGAGTAATATTCTTGCATTGAGCCTTCTAGTATTTCAGTTCTTTGCATATGTTTATTTTAAAATGGATAAAATGATGATGTTTCACTCTTCCTATGGTAATTGTATGTTTTGTAATCATACTCATTTGATTGAAGTTAATTAGGTAACATAGTGATTTATATCAATCTATGCAATTTAAGATTAAAATATGTTAAGTAATTTGCTTTTGATTTGTATTTAAATTTTGTAATTATTACATGAATGTGAGGAAGTTAAGTAATTCTAATCGAATTCTTGTGTATTACATTTAATCTTATTATCTTTAAAACAAAAATAAAAATAAAAATTTTGTTGTGTGTTCTTGCCCCATATTTTGGGCATGACACAAGAAAATAGACCTTTGCATTAAATAAAAACTCAAACCCCATTGAAAAATTTGAGGCCTCACCCCGACCCATCATAACATAGTTGATACATTGTTATTTTGATACTGACGACTCGATATGTCAGGACACTATTTGATGCACTGAACATTATTATGCTATTTTATAATGTATGATGCTTTACTTTCAAATATTTGTTTTTGTCATTTAATTCTTTATGAACATGTATAATGATGAGGTAAATGAATGTAGAACTAACACTTTGATTATGCAATTTTAATGATTGAGAATATGAGTAGAATGAGATAAAATACTGATAATTTGAAAGATGGATGTTTTAATTTATGAGATTTTCTTGATACGTATATACATATATGCATGTGATTTTCTAGAACTATTGATGTGTGCAATAAGTGTGCAAGATATTTTAGCCGAGAAATCTAATGGAAGACAAAACTGAACCTTTACCTATTGGTGCTTAATTTACATTTTTTGAAGGTTGTTATATGGTCTTAAAATTATCCTAGCTTTTGATATGTCCCTATTAAGTATTTAAGGCCTAAAAACAATAAATTTAGGTTCCCAAGTGGTAAGGCTATGGATTAGGAGAATTTTCCACTCCCCTACCCCTTTTTGTTGACTTTTATGGTCACTCAAAAACCCCATTTTTGGTTGATTTGCAAAAATTGATTGTCTCCTTCATGAGTTGGTGACTTTAACTCCACCTTGTGGTTTACCTAATGTCTAGTTGAGTTTGGATCATATTTAGAGACATTTTTGAGAAGTTTTTGTTGTTACCCAATCTCTAGTTTTAGAGAGGAAAAATTGGCAAGATTGAAGAGACGAAGGTGTTGGCGTTTGAAAATGTTGGAGGATTTTCAATTATCCCAATGAGAACATGACATATCTAGGGGCAGCTAACTCCCATTTTCAACATGCCATTTCAAACACTGGGCCAACTATAAGGCTTGACCCATCTTCTACTTCAAGGTTTGCTAAACCTAGGTGGGTGGACCTAAGATTCAAATGATACCGCACCAGTGCAAAAACATATCACTGAATCTATTAAGTAGATTTTACCCTTATTTCTCCTAATGACTCATGCAATGACATAGATCTACAGTAGCTAAATACAAAGCTATGAATCTCATAAGCTGAGTGAGGGTTAAACATTTAGGTCCTTCAACATGAAAGGGAAAGAATGTTTGATTAATAATGTTGAATTCAACAAACCCTTAGATATGTAGTAGTAAGACTTTAATGATCCTATAGCTGACCAGTGCTTGATCCATTGGGCAAATTCATAAATCAAATGCATACATATGGATATCTGATACTTATGTATATATTCAGATATACAATCTATCTATTTACCTTGTAAATAAACATCTGTGGTCAATCCAAACCTCATTCTTACATGATATGCTTCTCAATAAACCTACAACCTTTTTGATTCACTAAAGCATTTACATAAGCCCTTGAGTTACAAGCAACAATAAGACAACATATAGCCTTAAGGGACTGCAACTACGATCTAGGCTCTTTGTTCAAAGATCATAAAACATTGAAGTTCACTAAGATAGGAGACAAGATTCAAGATGAAACTCAACTTGCTATTCTTTGTATTAATTTATTTGAAACAATACAACCATATGCATGAAATGAAAACAAGAAAACACCTAACAGATCTGAACTATTTGTATTTATCTTCCTATTGTTGTTCATACAAGAGAATTCTGCTGAAAATTATATGGTATCGCAATATGGGAACACATCAAAACTAGATCTCAAACTTGGTATCTCAGTAGTGACTAGTTTTTCTCCAAAGACTAGAACCCTTACAATGAGATAGAAAGAGAGATATATATGAAGAAGAAATTCTCGGATCTGCTCTACAACTAACAAGTGTCCACTCAGAATTCCTTCCCAAGAAGATGAAAAAATCTCTTTCTACCCTCTCTCTATAACTGCTAATCATATCTTTTCTATTTTGCCTCTCCAAATGCAAAATATCTTAGTATAGACAAATATTTGCTAACCTTATGAAATGTTGGAGGAATTGAGGTTCAACTAATTTGAATGCAACCAAGTTTGATCCCAATTGCCTTTTCCTTATCTTTTATGCATATTCAAGTCATTATGTTGCTAGAAATCACAACTAAACTCTGATACTTGAATTCAGTTGCAAGATAGGAACCTGAGACAAATCCTCCTATAGCTTCAACCAATGGCATTCTGTGTAGAAAATAACTACATAATCAAAAAATTTAGATTCTCCCAATTTTGGTGGTATATAATATCACTACATTTGCATATCAAGAACCTCTAGAATCTTAGTTTGAAAATCACTCTCCTGGTATAAGTGCTCAAGTTTGCAACTTCAAAAAATTAATTTTTGAAAAATTTAAATTAATCTAAAGTTTTCAATTTAGATTAAATGCCCTTTTGAACATTAAAAATCTGACATGCATACTTTCTTTTTAGAAAAATAATTAAAAATTATCATCTTTTACTCTTCAATTTACTCCAGGCCCACTAGCTGCCACCCAGGCTGCCACATGTCCACATTTGATTGGATGACCCCTACCATCGAGTGCCACATGTCATTGACACATCATCACAAGCTTGGGCTCAATGCCATGTGGCATCTTCCTGCAATCTTGCATTATCTAACGTTCGGGAAACTTTTGTAAGCGAGCTTGCGCCAGCCATTAGATTGTGACACATGTCACGATCTAAGCACTTCCCTCTTGAACAACTTCTAATCACCACATCACCATCTCTAGGACTTGCTTGCCACATGGTGCAATCTCACATGCCCGCAATATTTAACTAGTGTGCAGTTTGGAAATGCAAGCATGCGCCCACCACTGGATCTAAACACGTGTCATCATCAGAATACATCCTACCACATCAACTCACCTATCTTTTTGATTAAAATTTGAACATGCCACCCTCCAATTTTCCTTCATGTGCATGTTAGGAAGGCCCACCATGCAAGCCACTACCTTTCAAAAGGTGCCTCTCTTAAGGCACTATACTTTGTGGGTGAAAATGTATTTAAAATGCAAAACATGCAGTCACTTTATCAATGTGGGATAATTTGTATTTATGTTTTTCCCAATTTCTTCATAGCTACGGGCCTTTTTACTAAAAAATTCCTAATTGAAGTGGCTTCCCCTCTGTGGACTACTCCTGCATGTTCTTTATGCTGGCGTGGATCTTCTAATACTTGTACTTTCCTCTTCTTGGTGGGCACTGGGTCTTCTTTTGATGTGTGATGCTCTTGGATTGCGGATTGTTCCTATTTGAATGTGTAGGCTATTTTCTTCATGCCTCCTACATTTTACATGCCTTCTTTGCCATTGCATTTTTTATTATACTATGGATGTCCCTTGTTCTAATCTTCTATGTCTTCTTTAATGGTGACCCTTCCCTTTACGTGGGTGCTCTAACGTTTCATCTATTGTTTCCAGAGCCTCTTTTATGTTGTGTAGACATTTTATTTGACCTGGAATGATGTCTCCTGTATTTATGATGCACTGGGACTCCTCTTTTCTACTATATTGTGTGCTTCATTTTCTATGGATTGCTCTGCTCTTGTACATGGCTTGACTTGCTCTTTACCTGCGACTAAACTTTGATTTGGCGAGTTTTTCTTTTAACATGGGTTGGTCCTTCATTAAAACTCAACCAAAATCTAACAATGAGCCATACTCTCATTCAAATTGTAGCCAAGCGCCTCTGAACTAGTACCCTTGAATCATTTACTAACATCTCTTATAGATTTCTCATGCTTCAAACACAATATTCATTGCTAGCTCCATGTCTATATACCTTTTCTAGACTTTTGACATACCCCCATTTTTTTTAATCAAGCTTTCCCAAATTCCTCAAGCTACTGTCCACAATTTTCCACCTTCTGACATATGTAAACCTGCAGCAGTTGGTGCTCGTTCAAATAAAGCCCTTATCTTTGCAATGCCTTCTGGTGTACATTGTGACATAGACTTCTCACACTCTTGCATGAAATTTAGATAATCAGACCATAATGGAATAGACATATAGTCATGCACTACATGTTCATATAATGACTCAATGATTGGAACAACTTCCAAACTATTATTCAAGCAAGCTTCATCCTTTGCCCACTCCTGCCACATTGTAAGACTTAGAGGAAACAATGAGCTCATTGCTTCTCTAGCAATTCAAAGCTTCTCCACATGGCTATTTTGTTGAAAAAATTTGATATACTAGACATGAGAGTCATAATTGTGAGGATTTTGGGCTAGTGTTTGTTTGAGGGCCTGTAGGTGAGCTTCCTCAGCATCTTCATCTTCTGATGCTGAAGATGACTATGATTCATCAATATCTTCTTCTTTCTTATGTCATTCAACTCTCATTCCTGTCTTAGAGTCATATATTGCCCTTGAGACAATTGTATGACTTCACTTTTCTTTGTAGGCACTTTACCCTTACCAAATATAACTATCTGAAAAGTTTCTTTTGGATCTCCATTCAATTTATACACAACCTACTCCAACTTCAGAGTTCACAATTCAGGCTTATAGGTACCCCTTTTTGTAGGTTCCAATCAAGTGTTTCAAATCTAGAAACTAAGTTTCTTCTGCACTTTCATACCTTTTGAGTGAGTGAGTCTTCATGGTTCATCTCATCTCCAAACATCATATCAGTCTAATGGGGTTAGTCAGGCCCTAAAGTGGGTTCAGCTAAAAAAAATTTCATTTCCAAACACTTGAATCCTCAAACTAGCCTATTAAACTTTTAATATCCACTAGAATTGGTTTTGAGCATTAATTGATCATTAAAATCTTATTTTATCATTTTTTGCAAATTTGTCACTTTTGTGCCAGGAGGTCTATAAACTAGCCTTAAAAACTGACCCAAACCTCTAATCGGGCTCTTAAAATTGGCACACTAACTCTTTGTTCTACATTCTTGCACCATGTCAAATCTTATCTCATGAAAAATATGAGATCAAAAGATATTGATCATCAAAGTTGCCTTCTCAGAACTGCCTGCAAGAAAACATGTCAGAAAGCAACAAACTGGGTTTAGAATCAGTTTCGAAAACTTGGTAAACTAACACTTGGGGGCACAAAAATTGGGGCATTGATTCTCTATCACAAGGAGAGTATTAGTATATGATTTGGGCTCATGATGAATAACTAGACGCAAATGGTGAGTGGTCAAAGTAGGCTTGCAGATTGAAACAATGACAAAGAAGTATTTTTTGCAAACAGAATGGACCTGGAAAAGTGTGCAAATGGATTAGTCATGACTTGAAAATTGGCATGCTTGAGATATTTTCTGAGGAAAACATAGTGGTATAATCCATTTGATGTTGCCTATCATGGATTTGGAATTATGACATCATGAACAAGGGTCCTAACAAATCTGCAAATGCTGACACTAGTAAAAAGATAGAAATTGCATTTGGAATCGCATTTGAAAATTGATCAAACGGATTTTTCATAAGCTAAAACTTGAAACATAACAAGTATTTGACATCTAAAATACAATGCAAAAGAAATTTTAGCATTTTGATCAATGGGGTCAAAGTTATAACTCATTAAACAGGGCTTCCTAGAAATGTGTGCAATTTGCAAATGTGTGAAAGTAGTAAACTACCAAGTTTGAGGGATTCAAAACCTAGTCAAACGAACTAGAAATGGCTTGAAATCTAAAACATAGGTTCTCAAGTATGGACACTAGATACTCTCAAAGCAGTGAATCATGAAACATTTCTAGCTGCAAGATATTCAGATGCAAACATGGCCTTCTGTCACTGTTTGACACAGGTGAATGCAGATTTAACATTTACTCAAAACTGGACTTCATGGAATAGCTCATAATGTCAGTTTAACTTCATGAAACAAGTGGATGCATTGAATGAAAGGTGTTAGAAACATTAAACACCTCTTAGGCCTCAAACTAACAGCTAGGTACATATGCATTAAAAAGCGTTTAAGGGGCTTGATTTCTCAATAGTGCTCAAAATCGGTCATTCAATTTTGAGCACCAATAATGGCTCTGTCCAAGGATGCATGTCCTTGGCAGGCATGGCAAGGATTCAGATCTCTAGGAGAAGTAGACCACACACCTGAATAGGAAAAATTTCTCGAACAGCTTTATTGAAAACAAGAAAACTACAACAACTAAGATTATGTACAAACGATGGCCCCAGGCCACCGAACTTCAACAAAACTATTTACCTCTATCATAAATCTAATTTTCATCCCTTTCCTCATGAGGTAAACTGAAATTACTTCCCCTATCAGTTTCACCAATTATATTATCATCATGAAACGAATCACTTAGTAAAATTGAATCTCCATTCTTACTTCCATAATGCATATAAAAACTAAATTCATCTTCTACAAATTGCTCATTATGAAAGTTCTGATCAGCATGCTCAAACATATCAGATTGAAATTGAAACTCTTCTTTATTAATGACTCATGCATGCCATCAACTTTGAATACGAAGGCTTCATACTCAACTTGAGAAAAAGGATCATACATACCTTCAAATTGTATATCCTTATGTATTACCAGATGATCCTCAAATGAACATTCTAACTTGTACTCACACATGTCATCAATGTTAGAATCTGAAGCTAATCTGCAATCTTCAAATGGTTCTTCACAATCAACAAACAGATTAGTCTTCATATCAGAGAGTTTATCATAAAACTCATTGCAAGGTGCATACTGATTTTCAAAAACAACTTTGTCAAACACCTTGTCACCTATCTCATCAGATGCAACATAATCATCAATTTCACTATCAAACTCGAAAGAAGAACATTATGATCTCTTATAGCAGTAAGATAAAGTAGCATCATCGAGCTCATTCTCAACTAAATATGAACCGTCCATGTGCTCTTCAAACAAAGGATTAATAACTCCATGCAATGACCCTCTTTGAACATCTTGACAAAAGATGGGCTGATCGTCATCACAATCTTCATCATATAAAGCGTTAGTAAATACTTTAAAACTATTATGCATTTCATCTTCATGGAGACATTCAACATGTGAAGAAAAATTAGAATCATCACAAGAAGACACACTATCAAATCCATCAATGAAGCATGTAGAATATAAATCATAGTTAATTTCATTATCTTCATGTAGGTAATTCAAATGTTTTGTAAACAAATCAGTATCTATCTTACTGATAGGTGCTGATGCATTGATTTGAGAATCACTTATATACTGATCATCACTGCATTCATTCTCAAGACATTCATCTACACAATTACGTAATCCATCCTTATAAACAATTTCTTTATCCTCATATTGTGTAGACAAATCTTCATAGCTTTCAACATCTAGCTAACTTGTATAACTTTGAACTGGAACTTCACTTTCAAATTTAAGAAAAGAACTCATACCTTTATTGACAATAGAGTACTCACTTTCATCATTTCTTTCTTCCTCCCAATTTGCATCTATTTCACATGAAGATGAACATATACTATCACTGTCCTCTTCTTGACTCGAACAACAATTCTCATCATTGTCTTCACATGATGCTTCTTCACAATACATTGGATCAGCAACTTCATTATCACTTGAAACATGGCTTTCAACTTCTTCTTACTCACATTGAGATGATTGTATTTCAACTTCAGATTTAATAATATTCTCAATATGATGTAATCTATGAATAAGATGATGCATTTCTTGCATATCCGATTGATCCATATTACCATCTATTGCTGAAGCATTAGAAATATATGGACTCTATTCTTCTGACTAAAACTAAGATGAATGTTGCTTACACTCTTCATCTTGTGTTATCTCTCCATGACATGTCAGATCAACAACATCAAACCCATGATCAGAGAGATAACTTTCAGCCTCCTCATTTGCACAAGACCAAGATCTAGGTGCAACAACTTCATTAGCAACATCATTAGGTACATAATCAGCATTACAAGAACTCAATAATGTAACTAATCCTTGATCTACAATATCAACATATTTCTCATCTCTATCAAAGTCTAAAATTCATCTTACTGCTGTAGCATTAGAAACATGCATGTCTTCATTTGTAACCGGACTAACCTTCCTTATACACACATTTTGATATGAATTTTCCTCTTGATTAAAACCTATAGCAGGGGTGTTGATATTCTAATTTGAAATTGAAGTATCAACACTATGTTCATCCTTTCTTTCATAACCATTATACTGGAAATCATACATAGAAAAATGACCTCGAGTCAATTTGTACTTCAAATTATTTTCAATATCCCTAGAGATCACAAAAGCCTGATATAATGTCTATGGTTCTTTATCACTTAGCAGATAGTTCATTTTCTTGTCAAATGCATCAAAGTACACTGCTAAACACATTTGATCATTGGGTCTATAACTCTCAGAGATATCATTTAAAACTCTTGCAAATATGATATTAAATTGTGGGACAAGTTCATTACTCTCAATGTGAATCCTCAAAAACTTGTCATAAGAATCAAATATGCTTACCCATTCTCTAAATTGCCACATGAAGGTAGAATGCAACTCACTCCAGGATGAAATAGAACGTGTTGGTAAAAAAGAAACTAGTCTTTAGCATCACCTTCTAAGGTTTGAACAAATAGTTTCATGTGAATGTCTTCATGAGAAATCTCATAGTCACCCATCAAATCATTGAACAACTCAACATGATGACTGGCTAAAACAATATGGTTCCCATTAAAATTAGGCAATTTATTTCTAACATCATTAGGAATGACATTCGGGAAACCATGAATACCATTAAAACTTAATGGCATATACCGCTTGGTAGAAATGGATCTACTAACTTCACTAACTGGCTGCATATTAGGTGAAATACAACTTGATATTCTTTCAAAAGTTCAAAACTCATTCACCATTAATACTTAGATTCACAACTTGCAGCAGATATATATAACCTTCTACCAAATAACTTCTCTTCAAATACACTTCACAACTTAATACAACAAGCTGAAACTGATTTAGTGAAATTTAAAACTTATCAAATCATTCTCCTCTTCCTAGTGCTAAAACTCACTTGATGGAGAACACTTTTCACAATCAACTTTCATGAAAAGAAAATACATGAAAGTGGAAATACCTCAAGATCCTGATGGTTGAAAGTTCTCAATCTACCTTTTACAATAGTGGACCCAAAATTTTATCAAATCCTTACTGAACCTTTTGAATCAACACACCAAAAATCTTGAAACCATTTAAGATGTTTCAACCTCTTCGAATTTACTCTTCTCCTGTAGCAACTAATCATAATTCATGCATAGAACTGCATTGATACATAGATTGATTTTGAGTCACCACTCACATTAAGTGAGACATGAATTACATTAGATTTGAATAGAACTACAAACTGATTTGAAACAATAGTAGGCAGAAGAAACCCTCTTCAAATTTAGCTTGAAATTGAAACCTCTATACAGAGCTGAAACACCACTCTCTCAACATCATTAGATCAAGACTATACTTCTCTTTTCAAACAAGAATTTCAACAAAAAATTTAGATCTGCCCCATAATGTACTAAAAGCCCTCAAAAAAATACACATACAATCAAATGCCACTGGTTACAGAGATAGAGTCGCCACTCACAATTATGAGAAAAGATTTTGAAACACAGATTATTACTGATCTAATTTAGAACTAGACTTTCAGCATGAAATAAACTTTCAGATCCTCAAACACTTTGAAAAGAGAATAAGGTACTCTTCATTTTTAGATTTTGGACTCTAATTTTTATAACAGCAACTCACAAAATTGAACTGATTGAAGGTACACTCATTTCTTAGCACAATTTACATCCAACTCAAGAACTACTACTATAAGAGAAAAAAGCTTACTAGGGAACATGAAAATATAGTAAGGAAATGGACTGAACACATCAACTTATGGCTATACAAAAACTTTCTCGATGTAGTTCCTTCTGTTGTGTTGAATTCCTTTAAATTCTCAAGGTTTTTCTATAATGAATCTCAACACAACTCCCTAGTAGAGTCACCATCTTGTTGGTGTTTGAAAATGCTAGAGGGTTTTCAATTATCCCAATGAGAACATGAAATATCTAGGGGTAGTTGACTCCCATTTTCAACATGCCATTTCAGACACCAGGCCAACTATAAGGCTTGAACCTTCTTCTGCTTCAGGCTCTGCTAAACCTAGGTGGGTGGACCTAACATTCAAATGATACTGTACCAGTACAAAAACATATCCCTGAATTTATTAAGTAGATTTTACCCTTATTTCTCCTAATGAATCATGAAATGACATAGATCTACAATAGCTAAATGCAAAGCTATGAATCTCATAAGCTGAGTGAGGGTTAAACATTTAGGTCCTTCAACATGAAAGGGAAAGAATGTTTGATTAATAATGTTGAATTCAACAAATCCTCAGATTTGCAGTAGTAAGACTTTAATGATCATGTAGCTGACCAATGCCTGATCTATTGGGTAAATTCATGAATCAAATGCATACATATGGATATCTGATACTTATGTATATATTTAGATATATGATCTATCTATTTGCCTTATAAATAAACATCTGTGCTCAATCAAAACCTCATTCTTACATGATATCCTTCTCAATAAACTTGCAAACCTTTTGATTCATTGAACCATTTACATAACCCCTTGAGTTACAAGCAACAATAAGACAAAATATAGCCTTAAGGGACTGCAACTATGATCTAGGCTCTTTGTTCAAAGATCATAAAACATTGAAGTTCACTGAGATAGGAGACAAGATTCAAGATGAAACTCAACCTATTGTTCTTTGTATTAATTTCTTTGAAACAATAAAACCATATGCATGAAATGAAAACAAGAAAACAACTAACAGATCTGAACTATCTGTATTTATCTTTCTACTATTGTTCATACAAGAGAATTTTGCTAAAAATTATATGGTATCACAGTATTGGAACACATTAAAACTGGATCCAAAACTTGGTATCTTAGTAGTGACTAGTTTTTCTCCAAAGACTGGAACCCTTACAATGAGAAAGAATGAGAGATATATAGGAAGAAGAAATTCTTGGATCTGCTCTACAACTGACAAGTGTCCACTCAAAATTCCTTCACAAGAAGATGAAAAAACCCCTTTGTACCCTCTCTCTATAATTGCTAATCATATCTTTTCTGTTTTCCCTCTCCAAATGAAAAATATCTCAGTAAAGACAAATATCTGCTAACCTTATGAAATGCTGGAGAAATTAAGGTTCAACTAATTTGAATGCAACCAAACTCAACCCCAATTGCCTTTTCCTTGTCTTTTATGCATATTCAAGTCATTACCTTGCTAGAAATCACAATTGAACTTTGATACTTGAATTCGGTTGCAAGATAGGAACCTGAGACAAATCCTCCTATAGCTTGAACCAGTGGCATTATGTGTAGAAACTAATTGCATAATCAAAAAATTTAGATTCTGCCAATTTTGACGATATATAATATCACTACATTTGCATATCAAGAACCACCACAATCTCAGTTCAAAAATCACTCTCTTGGTATAAGTGCTCAAGTTTGCAAGTTCAAAAAATTAATTTTTTGAAAAATTTAAATTAATCTAAAGTTTTCTCTTTAGATTAAATGCCCTTTTGAACTTTAAAAATCTGACGTGCATACTTTATTTTTTGAAAAATAATTACAAATGATCATCTTTTACTCTTCAATTTACTCCAAGCACACTAAGTGCCACTCGAGCTGCCATGTGTCCACATTTGATTGCCTGACCCTTGCCATCAGGTGCTACATGTCATTGCCATGTCATCACAAGCTTGGGCCTGATGCCACGTGGCATCTTCCCACAATCCCACATCATCTAACATTCGGGCAATTTAAGAAAGCAGGCATGCACCAACCATCAGATTGTGACACATGTCATGGTCTGAGCACTTCCCTCTTGAACAACTTCTAATCACCACATCACCATCTTCGAGACCCACTTGCCAAATGGTGCCATCCTACATGCCCATAATATTTAACCAACATGTAGTTTGGAAATGCGGACATGCACCCACCACTACATCTAAACACGTGTCATCATCAAAATACATCCCACCACATCAGCTCGACTGTCTTCTTTTGTGTTTTGCTTAGTATCTTGAAGGGATTTTTGTAGGTTTTTTTGGCATTACTCACCCTTGGATAGGGAAGAAGTGGCCATGTACAGGGAAAGGGCTTAGTTGGACTCCAATAGTGTAAAGTCTCTTCGCATGACGAGAAGAAGGAAAGATGTTAGGGTGTTATGGGCCTCTACTTGTCGTCACATACCATGTTTTGAAATTTTGAAAATTGAAGAAATGAAAGAATGAATATCCTTTTAATATTGGCCTCAAAAGGACATTTTTGGAAGAATGAAAGTTCTCAAGTTTTTAGCCTTGAAAGGGCTATATTGTGGTATTGTGATCGATGTCTCCTATTAGGAAAATCCATCTTCTCCCTAGTCTAGTTCAATGTTGAACCTATTGTGCAAACCGAGAAGGGAATGCATGCTTGATCTGTTGTTCATGATATGTTTGATTTATCTCTGGGTTAGATCTGATCTTCTCCATGATCACCCTGATGTATTTAAGCTATTAAAAGGATCCCTTGTTAAGGACCTAGAAGATAATTCAAATTGTATTATAACATTATGTAAAAAATGTATTTAAATTTTGATGTAGTGGCAAGGATGTCAGGTTTTCTTACTGGTTCTTTCTTGATGGAGCCTTGAATCAGGTTGATTAATAGAAGAGAAAAGATTTATTAACATTCTTGCATTATATCTTATGTTATTTTAGTTTATGGATATGTGAATTGTGGAATGGATAATGTGGTGATGTTTCAATTATACAATTTTCAAGTTTATTTAAGTTAAGGAAGAAATTTGTTATGTGGAATTCTCAATCCAATTTCATATGTATTAGGAGATACAATAAATCTCTCATTGTTGATATAACGAATTGTTCAACCGTCTTGTTAAACTATGAAAATGGTAAATCCAAATTGACAAGAAAGTCATACACCCTTGTTATAAGATTAATTGCAAAACATAAATTGACAAAAATATATACACTTGTATTAAAATGTATGACAAAAAGAAAAAAAATATTCCTCTTGGGAGATTATTCTAGTTGGAAAATTATCACACTCAATAAAAAAAGATGTCCCAAGAGCAAAATAAGCCCTTTGGATTTTGTATGGACAAGTGAGTTCTACTTCGATGAATAATAGAGAATATTCTCTGTAAAATGCTTATTTTAAATCTTATTAAGAAAAAAAAGGAAATAATAATAATAAAAATATAAATCTATATACAAATATCTAACTTTCAAATATCCTAAGCCAAAGTTCTCACCTAATAAACTTTTAGCACTAAATTCTCTTTTCACCCCCTTTAAAGTCTTCACCTACGCCACCTTTTTCACTACCTCCATGATCATAGCACATGACAAGAAATCATTGTCCCACTATGTTTAAGTACCATCTTGTGGGTGCCAAGTTGGACTTGGAGGTTAGGAAGTAATGGCTCTAAAGAAATATCAATAAGTTTATGTGTCTTTAAACTTAAAAAGAGAAACTGGCCACCATGGCTTTGACCCTTCATATCCACTTCAAGTTTCCTTGGCCAGCATGGGGACCCTAGTATTCATCCTAGGAGAATTGGGTGCATGTGTTGAGTTGGAGTTAATGTAATGCACAAAAAATGCATAAAGGAAGTTGATTTAATCAACCACCACCACCTTGCTTGTTATGCACTTCATGTATTTTGATAGGCGTCCAAGTGGGAGTAATCTATGTTAGGATCTGCATAGGGAGTGTCCTTTGATAGTGTGCCAACCCTTGGGAAGTGCATGGGTAGTTGTCAAAGCAAGTGGGAGGGAGTTTAGGGGAGTAAAGGTAGATAGGAATTTGAGTTGGTTAGTTTAGGTTTTAGTCTAGGTTAGTATTGTTAGGTAAGTTTATTAGTATAGGTTCATATTATAATTTATTTTAACTATTAGTAGATGCATTCAAAATTTAGTAGTTTATATATATATATATATATATAATTGTGTTAGATGAAAATAAGTTTAATTAGTGTAATTTGATTTCTAGATATCTTTTTAGTTAGCTATTAAATAGATTTAGTTTTAGTTAGTAACTTGTGTTATTAAGTTAGTATTAATTAGGTAGTTGCTAGTAAGAATTTGGTTAATGTGAATTTAGTTAAATTAATTTTTGTGGAAATTAGCATAGGTAAATATTAGAAATTATTTTTAAGTGGTTAGCTAGAACAATTTTTGAGTTATAGTTGTTTTAATAATTGGATATTTTAGTGTTAGTATCTTTTGCTATTGATTTGTAATTCGAAAAAGTTAATTCCTATTATTAGGTAAATACACTGTCTAAAGGTTAGTCGATTTATTTAATTTGTTTAAAGAGATAATTATTAGTGTTTGTTAAGTTGAAATTTAGTATAAATTAAAGTTGAATAGTATATTAGTAAATTAGTTCATTTTAACATTAGTGGTCATATTGCCTCTAAATTGAAAGATAGCGTTATTGTATCTTAAATTTATTTTGATTAACACAAGTTATAAGTTGAGTTTGACTATCAAATTTAACTTTAAGTATTGCATTCATAACTCGATAGTTGTTTAGCATTTTGTGTTACTATTGTTCTAAGGATGTGCAATCTGAATTGGGTAATTTAAAAAAAGTAATTTTGTGTTAGATCTTCCAATTAACTTAACTTAGTTTGGTTATATTAATTAATCAATGGAGCTATAAGAATCCTAATTGTCTTTTTAAGGGTGATTATAAATAGTCATGTGATAGGTCGTTTAATTTAATTAATTTAGTTGTTTAAGTTAATTAATTGATTTATCAAATAATGTTTAAGCTTATCAACTCTGTGAATTTAAGTTTAATTAATAAATCAAAAAAAAAAAAAAGTGTGTTTTTTCCCTCATATTTTGGGCATTAAATTTTTGTATCAGAGCCCGTGTTTCAACACTAGGAACCTTAAATCACTATTCTTTTGAACTTAACTAAAACTTTAAAATGTGTAGGATGCCTTCTATTACATGAAGCAACTGACAAGGCAGAGGTCATAGGGTGAGAGGTGGTAGAGCAGGATAGGAGGATGGACCACCACCACTTCCACCACCACCTCCACCACTGAACTTGAATTAGGATATTTTGAATGCCCTCTAGTCATTTATTGGCATAGTCTAGTAGAGGATAGCACCTATAGTACAACCAGGGCAGTAGATTCCTGAAGGAGAAGCATAGGATCCTAGAGGAGGCGGGGCTAGAGGCAGAGAGAGGAGTAGGAGTCTGCCATTGAGGTAGGAAGAGGGATAGGGTGAGCATGAGGGTGAGTTGATTCATCAGAGAGGACCACCACTCGGTAGACCTCCTAGACATATAGAAGATGATATCAAGGAGTTGATACGATTTGAACCACCACTCTTTACTGATTCTATAGAGGGAATAGTAGCAAAGGCCTAGTTATAGAGTCTTTAGTGGTGCTTTGGATTACATCCTTATGGGAGTAATCTAAAGGCATGTCTAGCAGTTCATCAGTTGAGGGGTGATGCCTCCAATTGGTGGCATTAGGAGGAGACTATAGGAGGAGTGAGGATAGATACCCTCACATGGGAGTCATTCTTGGAGAGATTTAGAGAGAGGTGCCCATCTGAGCACTTCAGATAGAAGTAGATTGAGGAGTTTCATTCTCTATATTAGAGGGGTCTCACAGTAGCTCAGTATGAGAGCAAGTTTCTCGAGCTCCTTCCTTATGTTGAATGCATGAAGGATGAGAAACTGTGAGTTTGTTGCTTCATTATGGGCCTGAATTTCTCACTCTAGGGTCTAGTTAATTTGGCCTTCCCTAGAACTTTTAGATAGGTAGTTGAGGTAGCACTATTTTGTAGAAGATACTCGGGGTAGACAAGAGTCATGGGATCAGTCCCAGAACCAAAACTCTACCCAGGAAAAACCCCCTTGGAAAGGGAATCAAAACTACAGAGCAAGATCCTCTAAGGGCCAATAGTCTCAGCATAAAAAACTACAACAACAGCAACAACAACCCTCATAGGGTTATCAAGGATCCAAGCCCAAGTAGTGGCAGTCACAGGGTCCCAAGCAGGATCAAAAGGTACAAACCCCATAGTCATAGTCAGTGAAGAATTATCAGTCTTCCAGGGGTGGTTTAAGTGGATCTAGTAGGTCAAGAGGCCTATAATAGTCTGGATTATAGGGTGCACAATCTTATACCCAAGGACCATGCTACACTTGTGGTGGCATGGGTCATATAGCTAGAGAGTTTCCACAGGGATAGTCATCCGATGGTCAGAGAGGGGCATTGTTAGAGCTGACAATTGGTGACATAGGTAGATCCCCTAGAGTTTTTGTAGTGGTTGACAACCACCAGGCTAAGCATCAAGCTATAGTTATCAAGGCTGTAGGTATTATTCAGGGTAGTATGGTTACTATTTTATTTGATTTTGGAGCTACTGACTCATTTATATCTCAATATGTTGGGGAGCATTGTTGGCTAGTGGCAGTTAGATAGGATGTCAGTTGGGAGGTAGAATTAGCCTTAAGAGCCAAAGTGTCAGTTAGTTCCATGGTGCATAATTGCCCAATTTAGATTGGAGACATGTCCACGATGTCTGATCTATGCATTACCCCTCTAGGTTCTTATGATGTTGTTCTTGGCATGGATGGGCTTTATGCCCACAACAATAGGATGGATTGTTGATAGAAGTGGGTGGAATGTGTGGATGTAGATGATATCTCTAGAGTGATCCTTCGGGTAAAGAGACCCATATCTCTTTGTATAATTTTTGCTATGTAGCCTAGATGGTGCATGTGAAAGGGATGTCAGTTGTTCACTATCACCATTAGAAATAGAGAGGAATATTCTGAGGGGGAGCCAACCCTTGATGATTTTATGATCCTGTAGGAGTTTGCAGATGTATTTCCTTCAGAGCTCCTTGTTAGGCCTCCACCTAGAGCAGTGGATTTTCATATTGATCTTGTGCTAGGAGTGGAGTCAGTATTGAGGGCACCATACAAGATGACTACTTATGAGCTTAGTGAACTAAAGATTTAGTTGGAGGAACTCTTAGAGAAGGGGCATTTTTGACCTAATGTGTCACCTTGGGGTGCACTAGTGATCTTTGTAAAGAAGAAAGATAGATCACTAAGGTTGTGTCTTGATTCTCAATAGTTGAACAATGTGACCATCAAGAACCAATATCCCTCCCTAGAATTGATGATCTCTTCGATCAGTTACAAGGTGCCCTATTATTTTCAAAGATTGATCTAAAGTTAGGTTATCATTAGTTGAGGATTGTGGATAGTGATATCCCCAAGACTACATTCTGTACAAGGTATGGTCATTACAAGTTCACCGTAGTACCATTTAGCCTCATGAATGCTCTAGCTATGTTCATGAGTCTCATGAATGGAGTATTTTGTACCTTTCTAGATAAGTGTGTGATTTTTTTCCTTGATGACATTTTATATATTCTCATGATGAGAAGGAGCATGAAGAGCACTTGAGACAGGTATTGCATAAATTAAGGAAGAATCAGTTGTTTGGCAACTTGTTGAAGTGTGCATTCTATAGACCTAAGGTACATTATTTAGGTCATGTTATTTTAGGTGATGGTGTCTCAGTAGACCCATTGAATATTTGGGTCATCATGGATTGGCCAACAGCTAGTAGTGTCATTGAAGTGAGGAACTTTATGGGACTAGTAGGCTATTACTGACACTTCATTGTGGGATTTTTTAGATTGGCACACCCCATCACATCTCTTCAAAATAAGGGTAAGAAGTATGAATGGTCAAATAAGTGCAATAGAGCTTTCCAAGAGCTCAAGAGAGCCCTCATGAGTGCACTGATTCTTGCAGTACCAGATCCTTCTATGGATTTTGTGGTGTGCACTAATGCATCTTTAGACAGTAGCAGTCCTTATGTAGGATGGACAACCTATTTCCTTTGAGTCTAGGAAGTTGAAGAATCATGAACTCAATTACCCTACTCATGACCTAGAACTTGCAGCAGTGGTTCATGCTTTAGTAAGGTGGCAACACTTCCTTCTAAGTCATAGATTTGAACTTTATTCTGACCACTAGAGCTTGCAATACATATTTACACAACCAAACCTTAATGCTAGGCAAAGGAGGTTGATGGAATTCCTTTGTGAGTACAATTTTGATGTTCATTACATCAAGGGAAAGGAGAACATAGTTGCGAGATGCCTCGAGTGTCAGAGGGTGAAGGTAGAGCATCATCATCCTAGTGGGCTCCTTTAGCCTCATGAGATTGTAGAGTGGAAGTGGGATGAAATATCTATGGATTTTATTGTTGGTCTCCCCTTATTGTCTTGTCACCATGATGCCATTTTTGTGACTGTTGACATGTTGACCAAGGTTACCCATTTCTCTCTTGTGCGTACTACATACACAACATGGAACATAGCTTTGGTGTTTTTACAAGACATTGTCAGACTTCATGGCATTCCCCATAAGATCATCTTTGATAGGGACTCATTGTTCATTTCATCCTTTTGGAGAGAGTTACAGGAAACATTGGGCACTAGGCTCAATTGTAGTACAACATACCATCATTAGACCAACGGTCAGACCGAGTGAGTGAATCAAGTTTTGGAGGACATGTTACATATGTACATGATGGACCATCAAGTCAAGTGGGAGGAATACCTACACCTTGTCAAGTTTTCCTATAACAATGGGTACCATTGCTCCATAGGTATGATACCTTATGAGGCCTTGTATGGAAGACCTTGAAGGACACCCTTGAGTTGGGATAGGATCGAGGATCAAGTATCTATTGGTCCTCAGCTAGTAAAGGAGATGGAGCAGTAGGTGAACTTGATTAGACAGTGCCTGAGAGAGGCACATGATAGGCAAAAGAAGTGTGCTAATGTGAAGAGGATAGATCAAGAGTATCAGGTTGGTGATAGAGTTTTCTAGAGGGTGTGATTGCACAAGAGTTTGATTCAATTTAGAAAGGACTCTAAGTTGGAATCCTAGTTCATTGGACCATTCAAGATCCTAGAGAGGGTAGGACCAGTTGCTTACTATTTAACTTTTCCACCTAGCCTGTCACACATCCATGATGTGTTTCATATTTTAGTACTTAGAGGATACATTTATGATGAGTCTCATATTACAGATTGGGATTCTTTTCAGGTGGAGTTAGATGGCCAGCTAGTGCTAGAGCCTATTTGTATTATTGCCCAACAAACCCTTGCACTTCGAGGTCGAGAGCTGGACTTGTTTAGGGTCCAGTGGGATTGTTATGATGAGGTCATGGTTTCATGGGAGGATGCAACATGGATGCGATCTTAGTACCCATATCTTTTTGATGAACTCGTCAAGGAAGTTCATGCCTAGTGGGGGAGGATGTGAGGCCTCGCCTCGACCCATTGTAGCATAGTTGATACATTGTTATTTTGAGACTCATGACTCGATATGTCAGGACACTATTTGATGCACTGAACATTTTTATGCTATTTTATGATGTGTGATGCTTTACTTTTAGATATATTTTTTTGTCATTTAATGCTTTATGAACATGTATAATGATGAAATAAATGAATGTAGAACTAACACTTTGATTATACAATTTTAATAATCAAGAATATGAGTAGAATGAGATAAACAATTGATTATTTGAAAGATAAATGTTTTAATTTATGAAATTTTGTTGATACGTATATACATATATGAATGTGATTTTTTAGAACTACTAATGTGTGCAATGAGTGTGCAGGATATTTTAGCCAAGAAATCTAATGGAAGAAGAAACTGAACCTTTGGCTATTGGTGCTTAATTCACATTTTTTGAATGTTGTTATATGGTCTTAAAATTCTCCTAGATTTTGATAGGTCCCTATTAATTCTTTAAGGCCTAAAAAATTAAATTTAGGTACCCAAGTGGTAAGGGTATGGGTTGGGAGAATTTTCCACTCCCCTACCTTTTTTTGTTGACTTTTATGGTCACTCAAAAACCCCATTTTTGGTTGATTACGAAAATTGATTGTCTCCTTCATGAGTTGGTGACTTTAACTCCACCTTGAGGTTTACCTAATGTTTAGTTGAGTTAGGATTATATTTAGAGGCATTTTTGAGAAGTTTTTTTTGTTACTCAATCTCTAGTTTTAGAGAGGAAAAAATTGGCAAGATTAAAGAGAGGAAGGAAAAACTCATCTCAAAATTGTTCATGTTACCATAACCCTATTGTGAAGGTAGGGATTCTTCATCTCGTGTTGCTCATGTTTTTCATGTTTATTCATGAATAAGCTATTGTGTTTTCATTTGTATGTTGAATGTGTGTTGAGTATGGTTGGGAGGGATTGAATCATGTTCTTGAATGTCTTCTTTTGTGTTTTGCTTTGTATCTTGAAGGGATTTTTGTGAGTTATTTTGGCATTACTCACCCTTGGATAGGGAAGAAGTGGTCATGCATGGGTAAAGGGCTTTAGTTGGACTCCAATAGTGTGGAGTATCTTCGCATGATGAGAAGAGAAAAAGAGGGTAGGGTGTTATGGGCCCCTACTTGTCATCACATACCATGTTTTGAAATTTTGAAAATCGAAGAAATGAAAAAATGAATATCCTTGTAATATTGACTTTGAAAGGGAATTTGTGGAAGAACAAAAGTTCTTGATTTTTTAGCCTCAAAAGGGCTATGTTGTGGTATTGTGATCTACGTCTCCTATTGGGAAAATCCACCTTCTCCTTAGTTTGGTTCAATGTTGAACCTATTGTGCAAACCGAGAAGGGAATGCATGCTTGATTTGTTGTTCATGATATGTTTGATTTTTCTCTGGGTTAGATCTTGTCTTCTCCATGATCACCGTGATGTATTGAAGCTATTAAAAGGATCCCTTGTTAAGGACCTAGAAGAGAATTCAAATTGTATTGTAACATTATGTAAAAAATATATTTAAATTTTGATGTAGTGGCAAGGATGTCAGATTTTCTTACTAGTTCTTTCCCAATGGAGCCTTGAATTAGGTTAATTAATAGAAGAGAAAAGATTTATTATCATTCTTGCATTGCATCTTATGTTATTTTAGTTTATGGATATCTGAAATGTGGAATGGATAACGTGGAGATGTTTCAATTATGCAATTTTTAAGTTTTTTTATGTTAAGGAAGAAATTCGTTATGTGGAATTCTCAATCCAATTTCGTATGTATTAGGAGATACAATAAATCTCTCATTGTTGATATAATGAATTGTTCAACCATCTTGTTAAACTATGCAAATGGTAAATCCAAATTGATAAGAAAGACATACACCCTTTTTATAAGATTAATTGCAAAACATAAATTGACAAAAATATATACACTTGTATTAAAATGTATAACGAAAAAAAAATATATTCCTCTTGGGAGATTATTCTAGTTGGAAAATTATCACACTAAAAAAAAAAAGATGTCCCAAGAGAAAAATAAGCCCTCTGGATTTTGGATGTGCAGGTGAGTTTTGCTTCAATTGGTAACAGAGAATATTCTCTGTAAAATGTTTATTTTAAATCTTAGTAACAAAAAAAAAGGAAATAATAATAATAAAAAATATAAATCTATATGCAAATATGTAATTTTCAAATATCCTAAGCCAAAGTTCTCACCTAATAAACTTTTAGCATTAAATTCTCTTTTCACCCCCTTTCAAGTCTTCACCTAGGCCACCTTTTTCGTTGCCTCCATGATCCTAGCACATGATAGGAAATCATTATCCTGCTATGTTTAAGTACCATCTTGTGGGTGCCAAGTTGGACTTGGAGGTTAGGAAGTAATGGCTCTAAATAAATAACAACAAGTTTATGTGTCTTTAAACTTAAAAAAAGAAACTGGCTACCCTCAATTTCACCCTTCACATCCACTTCAATGTCTCCTTGGCCAGTGTGGGGACCTTGGGATTTTTCCCAAGAGACTTGGGTGCGGGTGTGGAGTTGGAGTTAATGTCATGCACAAAAAATGCATAAAGAAAGTTGATTTAATCGACCACCACCACCTTACTTGTTATGCACTTCATGTATTTTGATAGGTGTCCAAGTGGGGAGGATCTGCACTAGGATTTGCACAGGGAGTGTCCTTTGATAGCACACCAACCCTTGGGAAGTGCATGGTTAGCTATCAAAGCAAGTGGGAGGGAGTTTAGGGGAATAAAGGTCGATAGGAATTTGAGTTGGTTAGTTTAGGTTTTAGTCTAGGTTAGTATTGTTAGGTAAATTTATTAGTATAGGTTCATATTATAATTTGTTTTAAGTATTAGAAGATGCATTCAAAATTTAGTAGTTTATATATATATTTTAAATTGTGTTAGATGAAAAAAAGTTAAATTAGTGTAATCTGATTTCTAGATATCTTTTTAGTTAGCTATTAAATAGATTTAGTTTTAGTTAGTAACTTGTGTTATTAAGTTAGTATTAATTAAATTAGTAAGAATTTGGTTAATGTGAATTTAGTTAAATTAATTTTTTTGGAAATTAGCATAGGTTAATATTGGAAATTATTTTCAAGTGGTTAGCTATAATAATTTTCGATTTATAGTTGTTTTAATAATTGGATATTTTAGTGTTAGTATCTTTTGCTATTGATTTGTAATTCAAGAAAGTTAATTCCTATTATTAGTTTCATACATTGTCTAAGGGTTAGTTGATTTATTTAATTTGTTTAAAGAGATAATTATTAGTGTTTGTTAAGTTGAAATTTAGTATAAATTAAAGTTGAATAGTAGATTAGTAAATTAGTTCATTTTAACATTAGTGGTCATATTGCCTCTAAATTGAAAGATAGCGTTATTGTATCTTAAATTGATTTTGGTTAACACAAGTTATAAGTTGAGTTTGACTATCAGATTTAACTTTAAGTATTGAATTTATAACTCGATAGTTGTTTAACATTTTGTGTTACTATTTTTCTAAGGATGCACAATCTGAATTGGGTAATTTAAAAAAAGTAATTTTGTGTTAGATCTTTGAATTAACTCAACTTAGTTTGGTTACATTAATTAATCAATGGAACTATAAGAGTCCTAATTGTCTTTTTAAGAGTGATTATAAATAGTCATGTGATAGGTCTTTTAATTTAATTGAATTTAGTTTTTAATTTAATTAATTGATTTATCAAAGAATGTTTAAGCTTATGAACTCTGTGAATTTAAGTTTAATTAATAAATAAAAAATAAATAAAAATAAATAAATTTACGTGTATTTTTACTCTCGTATTTTGGGCATGACAAAAAATCACATCTATTAAAAAGTATTAAACACAATCAATTGAATCACTCACTTGTTAAGATATGGAGGTGCCAAAAGGATCAAATATTTCCTCTTCTGTCTACTCAAGCAGGTGTTAAAAGTGTTCATTACACCTCATGTTGACATTTATTGAACCTTAGTCTACAAACAACATAAAAGTAGGAATTTGATAAAAATAAGGCACATGAAAAGAAAGTTTTTATCAATGACCTATAATTAAGTTTTTCCTCGTAATAGGGAAAGTAGTGTCAATTGATATTTCAGAGCTAGATTTGAATGATAATATCTATTGTAAATACAAAGGTAAACAAAAAATTAAATTAAATATATTCATAATCATAATAATAGTCATGTTAATCAAATAAATAATAACACTATGAAATATTATTATTCAAATTATTATAATAAAGAAATAAAATATTAATAATAATATTACATAATATAATTTATTAATACAAATATGATTAAGAAGTAGCATATGACATAATATTATGAATCATCTATTTTAAGATGATGAATAGAATTAAAATAAAATATTAAATTATGATTATAATCTTATCCCAAGTCAATATTTTAATATTACATATATAATAATAAGCATAATTAATATAAAATATATAAAATATCATTATAAATAAAATAATAACAAACATCAAATATGATAAAGCTTAATGTACTTAGTCATGATGCTTCAAATGGATATATATAAAAATGTGATCATTGATTTATTCAAGTTGTAAGTGATACATCTAACAATGGTGCACAAAGCTCTGTATGAATTTAAATTATTATTTGCAAGGATAGAACAATAAATATGATCTTTGCTATGAGAAATTAGGAATTATTTGTATTCACATATTATCCAGTGTGGTGCAATTGGTTACATGCAGTATCACTTGAAAATAGCTTCATTGAAAATTTGTTGTTCCTGTCATCAGGTTATCTTCAATAGTGTTTTCCAATTCTGCATATTAGTTAACAATTAATAGCATTGCTATTTAATGTATTATATCAAGATTATATTTCGTGTGAGAGATCTAGTAAATGAAAAATGGAGATTATAAATATCAAGTTCTATTTAAAATTTCCTAGATTTGATGTAAGCCACCCATTTAAAATTATCTTGGATGACAGGGTGAAGGGTTATCTATTTACTCCATAAATAGCTCACTTAGACTTGAGCTTCATGTGCTTCTTGAGTCCATTTCCATCATAAAATTAGCTTCTATACTTCTCGAACTTTCAGAAAGTTAAATTGAATCCAAATTTCCAATATGAATTAGATTCTAAGGAAGTCCACATCACTAATATCACTTTATGTTCGTAATTAGACTCCAAGTTTTTGGTGACACAAAACTAAGTTGAATAGTGTTATAACATTCATCAGATTATCAAGTTAACAAGGGCTCAAGTTGATCAATAGTGCCTGCCTTATGCAAGGCTGATAAAGAAGGTGATTAATGTGCCTAATTTAAATTGCTAAATAAATTAGAAGAAAATAAGAAGAAAAATTGCTATACAATCATCACATTTAGAAATGATAGTTGTCCATTATGTTAAAAATTGAATCATTTTTTTATTCTCTTTTGATTGTGGCACCTATTATATTATTTTGCCTTCATGTGCAAAGTTTTAGCATTCATTTATTAATTTGTCATTTTTAAAAAATTCTAGAACACTCTAGAACAAGTTTTGTCCATCAAGTTGAACATTATTTCAATAACTTTGTAGCCTACATCTTTTCATGAAAATATACACCTGCATGCATTCCAAATGGTTTTGTACTTTCATGAAAACAACTAACCATTTTTCTAATCAAATTATCTCATATAGTAGTGAACAACACAAAATATCATTGTCTGAAGTGTAGTGAAGACTTGTTATAGAAATCACCAAATTAGAGAATAGTTAAGCTAACATAAAATATGTCTAGTATTTATATGGAAGCTAACATAAAATCTACCCAATGTTAAAAGTAGTGGTTGTAGCATAAGATTTGTTATACCATGGCTTGGGAAAATAAATACAGTCGGCAACTTCTCATAAGATCCATAAATATTTTGTAATTTTGTTCATTTTAGGACTCATTCCTCTAAATCCCATGGTTAGCATTACTCAATTGTGTGCTAATATCATTTGTGATAATACTCTAGAGGTCAAAAAATACATATTTATATTGAGAGCTATGGAATCATATTCTTAACATACGTTCCTAATGGAATCATATTTATATTGAGAACACAACCATTTGGATGTTCCCTTTGTTTTTAAAGACTTCTAGGCACTTTTGGATGCTATCTTCATAACATTAAAAGGTTTTTTCTGCATTTCCAATATAAAGTAGGGGAAGTTATTGAATGAGAGCATTGTATTTTCTATTGGGTCTTTCAATTTCAAACTCTGTTATGAAATCTAAGTCCACCAATATGCAGCTGATTTTCTCTTTTAACCATACCATTTTAGCAATATTTTAGATATCTAACAACAACAATTGTGGATTACTTCAAGTGAATATAATGTAACATTTCTTGCAAAAGACATAGATTATGTGAAGGGAGATGTCTGACTAATGAAAGACCTACCAAAAGTTAAGTGTGTATATCTTCTTACTGTAGTTGTGCTATTTGATGTTCCACACCAATGTAGAAGGATTCTAAGTATGTTAATAGATGAAAACATCAGAGATAGGTATCTTCTAGAGTATCCCAAGAAGAATGAGTGACTTTTCTTGAACTTGTGGTAACATTGTGATAGTTCTTTGTGTTTCAAGTGCTTGGTAGATCTAAATATATATGTGCCAAAAGGGAATGTCTCATGTAGAGACATGCACCATGACCACCATACAAACTGATTCATGATAGTTTCATTATTGGTAAGTGTTGGTTCAAGGTAGTGATTATTGTTAGTTTCTAATCTCAACAGTGTGCTCACAGTGATACATGCCTGGATGGTTATTGTAACTAATAAATTAGATCTTGAAATATTTGTAGCAGCAATGCATAGAGATGGAGGACATATGCTTAGCTAACACAATATTTTAGAATTTATAAGAAGATATCTTCTAGCAGTAAAGAATAGTTCCTATTACCTCTAAATAAGCATAAGTCTAATGTACTGGAAAACACAATGTGTAGGACCTCTAAATGTATATTAAGCTTTAGATATAATCAATTACCACTTATTCATTTTATTACCCCCAATAGCACTTGGATTGTAGTTAGATTGTGCCCTTGCCTTCTAGTGGATCTGTGTCTTCTTCTATTATAGTACTAGAATAGTAAATTAAAGGCATGTAGTTTAAGGGAATTTGTGGTGATGAGAGGGGTTGATCATATATATATATATATATATATATATATAGGTAAGCCATTGACATTGGTATAATTAACAATGAATCAAAAATATAAGGCATCTTTGCATGGTACTAGTTTGGTTTATTTAACACTTCTCTAGGATAGAACATCCTATCACTTCTCTTTAGAGGAAAGGAAAGAAGTTTGTATGGACAGAGAAATGTGAGGAAGCTTTCTAGAAGCTCAAGGAGCTTTTGACTAGTGCACCAATTTTAGCCGTACCTGATTCAGAAGGTGATTTCATGGTGTGTATAGATGCTTCTCTTGAAGGGATTGGGGTAGTGTTGATGCAAAATGGATGGCTGATTGCGTATGAATCACGCAAGCTCAAGGATCATGAGTTAAATTATCCTACACATGATCTTGAGTTAGCAACAGTAGTTCTTGCTTTGACTAGATGGAGACATTTCTTGCTAGGGAAAAGATTTGAGCTACATAGTGATCATCGTAGTCTTCAGTACATTTTTACTCAGCGTAATTTGAATGCTCGCCAGAGGTGATGGATGCAGTTTTTATGCGAGTATGATTTTTAGGTTAAGTACATTTAGGGTAAGGAGAATGTGGTGGTGGATGCTTTGAGTTGCAGGAGACATGTGGTATTATCGATGACCCTTAGTGTGAATTTGAGGAGTTAGATTCTTCAGGCACTTCCTACAGATTCCTGGTATCAGGAAGTGTGCAGAGAGATAGATTTAGGGAGATCTTTGGAAGGAAAGTTTGCAGGTTATGTTCGAGAATCAGATGGTCTTTTAAGACATCTAGGGAGGATATATGCACCATTTTTAGATGAACTTCACACCTTGATACTGGAAAATGCCCATTGTACACCTTACTCAACACATCTAGGTGTCAAGATAATGCATGCTGATTTGAAACGTTTGTTCTTTTGGTTTGGGATGAAGCGGGATATTGCTGATTTTGTGGCTAGGTGCCTTGAGTGTCAGAGAGTTAAGGTAGAACATCAGCACTCGGCTGGACTTTTGCAGCCTAATCTCATTCCTTCTTGGAAATGGGATATTATCTCCATGGACTTCATTGTGGGATTACCTATGATAGTTCGACATCATGATGCTATCATGGTCACTGTTGATCGATTGACTAAGGTGGCACATTTTTCACCAATTAGGTCTTCCTACACAACAGCTTCTATAGCTAATGTTTTCATGCATGACATTGTGAGATTACATGGTATTCCTAGAAAGATAATTTCTGACAAGGATCTTGTATTCACATCTACATTCTGGACATCACTGCAGCATGATCTTGGAGGGCAGTTAAACTTCAGTTCGACATATCATCTAGAGACTGATGGTTAGACAGAAAGGGTGAATCAAGTTTTGGAGGATATGATACAGATGTATGTGATGGATAGGCAGACACATTGGGAGGATTATCTCTACTTGGTGGAGTTTTCTTACAACAATGGCTATCATAGTTCTATTGGCATGGCACCATTTCAGGCATTATATGGATGTCCTTGTCGTACACCATTTAGTTGGGATAGTCTTGAGGATCGTATCCTATTGGGTCCTGAGATGCTTTGTGATATGGAGCAATAGGTAGTGCGTATCCATGAGCACTTGACTATGGCACAGGATAGACAGAAGAAGTATGCCGATGCTTATAGGACTGATAAGCCATTTGCTATGGGAGATAAGGTTTTCTTGAGAGTGCATCCGTGAAAGAGTCCAAATTGGTACGAAAAGGTTTTTAAGCTAGCACCTCACTTTGTGGGACCATTCAAGATTCTAGAGAGGATTGGCCTGGTTGCTTACCGCCTTGCTCTACTGCCCAGCCTATCTGGCATTCATGATGTTTTCCATGTTTCAGTGCTTTGACAGTATATTCTTGATATTGTACATGTTCTTGAATGGAATGCATTGAAGGTAGAGGACGGGCAACTGGCTTTAGAGCTGATTCGTATTCTAGAGTAGTAGAAGTTGACCCTTAGGGGTCAAACCATCATGCAGGTAAGGGTCCAATGGGCCCCTACTGATGATTCTTCAGCTACATGGGAGGATACAGCTAGATTGAGGGAGTTATATCCCTACTTGTTTGTAGGCTTCCAAGAGTAAGCCTAACCCAAGGGGGGGTGGATGTAGTGCCTACCCTCGTTCACATATTTTTTGGACATATTGTTGCTATTATTATCAGACTATGATGGACTAGTTTTATGTTGATGGATTAGTGGTATTGTTTTGAGACTATACGACATTATGTTATAGATTCAGAGGTTATGTGATGAGATCATTTAGACTTTACATTTCATGCATACATGATTATCATTATATTATTTTCAGCTATTGTTGATGATTTGTTGATGGTTATTATCTCATGTGTTTTATTATGGATACTTACCCCATACTTGCATGTGTATGGTGTGCGTGTTTTCTTATTGTATGGCATTTCTGATGTGGTTAAGGAAGGGAGTCGTAGTCACCTGCTTAGTCAGGATCTACACGATGCACCACTTCCTTCCATTGTCTGTTTAGCTTAGCATTATATATATTATACGTTCATGCATGGTTTTTTTGTAGGTTGCGGGTACTGGGTATCAACTTCCCTGAACTGCCAGGATGAGCGTACCCTATTATACTATCTCAATGATAAGAGAAGGGAGATAAATTCTCAAGTCCAAATCCCAAACCTTTAAGCCAATTGTCCTAGTGAGGTAGGACAAGTATCTGGATATCTTACCCACCGAATGTGTCGGATGACATAATTCATGATTTTTAACCCTTTAGATTGATTTTGAGTGATTTTCTCTATGATGAGTTTTCATATTTTATCTTGGAGATCTATGGTGAATTTTCTATTAATTAAGTCTTAGATTTAATTAATAAATTAATTATTTGAGAAAATTTCATGTTATTTGATAGTTTGATTATAATTAATTAAATTTGAATTATTTGTGGAAAAAGGTGTAAATAAAAGAAAATTAGAAATTAAACTTAATAATAATAATAAAATAATAATAAAGTAGTAAATAAATAATAATAATAAAAGTTATAAAAATTAAAATGAAAGTTATAAAGATTAAAATGGAAGTTATAAATATTTAATAGAAAATTATATTAAAAGTGAATTGGAGTTATAAGCTTGCATGGGAGTTAACGCACTTTTCTATTTCTCAAGTGTCAACAACACGGGGGTTAGTGCATCAGTTAAGCACATGGTGTCTACAACCCTATTGCTCATCTTGAAGGCTGGAAAAGACCCATGCTTAGTTGGTGACACCTTCTACCTGTTTCTAGAAGCATTCTAGATGTTTCCTGAGAGCTCTTTATATTCAAGCATTCATAGAGGCTTAGAGAAAGCATTTGGAGTGCAATTTGGAGCATAGGAGGATTCAAGAATTCTGAAGAAGGGAGCTTGCTCTGAGGGTTTTCTGAGGAAGAGTGAATTAGCATCAGAATCCGGGTAGATTTTTGTGATTTTTCTTATGCTATTTTCGCATCATGCTTTCCCTATCTTCTTCATTTCTTCCAAATGTCTTCTGAGAAATTTCATATTTTTATGCATTCTCTATATGGGTAGTATAATTTATTTGAGAATTTTATATGCATAAATTTCAAAAGAACACGGGGCTAGGGTTTAAATTTGTAGCCAAAACCATTAGATGATTTAATGGATAAATTTTGAGACCAAATAGTTTATAAGAAAATTCTGAAAATTGAGATCTTTAAATAAATTGTGTACATGATTATAATTTTTGCATCTACATACATACATATATATATATATATATATATATATATGTATGTTGCGATATTTGATTCTGTGAGTATATTTGAATACACATACATATATACATATATATATATATATGCATATATATATACATTGGATAGTCGTACTTAATAATCGCAGTGAGAAATATATATATAAAAATCGCATTGCGATTTGTATGGGATCGACGTTTGAAAAAATGTTATTGAAAATACATTTGTGGGGGGACGGATTTATTTCCCCTTCAACACTACCAACTTTATTACCACTGCGGTATCACAGGGTACTGCGAGATCGTAGTGTACTTGCGGTTGGCAGAGTACCTATGACCCGCAACATACCTGCGATCCACAGGTCATACATGTGCCGATGGTGTTAATAATTCTATGCAGTTTAAAAAAAAAAAAATGGACATTGGTAAACAATATTCCATATGTTATGAATTTCGGCTTTTCAATGTTGCATTGTTATTAAAAAATTATATATATTTATTTATTTATTTATGTATGTATATATATATATATATATATATATATATATATAAATATATAAATATATATATATATATATAAATAAATATATATGTATATAAGCATATATATATATGTATATACATTATCAATAATAAATAATTAATATATTATTTGATGTTTGGAATTTAAAGACAAATTCTTTAATAACAAGATATTTTATAATGTGAGCAATATAGATTCAATATAATCTTTAATTTAGAAAGATGAACATGGAAGGATTTTCAAATATTATTTTTAAAATGATGGAGGTCTAAATGGAAATATAAGAGACATTTAGAACATTTAGAAAATTGAGTTTAATGGTAGAAACTTTTACAAAAACTTGGGCTAGGTTAAATGTGAAGTTTCTCCACTTGACAATCAAATTGGGAAACATAAATGAGACTTTTGCATTTGAATTTAAGTTGTAAAATTAGCAAAACCAAAACATGTGTTTGCATTGTGTATTCTTTATGCTATTGTTTTGGGTTTTGGGATGACTAGTGTCGACCAGTTATAGGACGTCTACTAGAGGCTTGGGGGGGTTATGTGATTGTGATGTCATGATGATGTTTAATCTCAATCTTTATAAACCCAACCATGGTTATGTGATGGAATGCTCTATGTATTGGATGTGATTACTGATTGTTATAGTTGAGATTCTTATGTATGAGATACTTGACTTAACCATTATTTTTGGTCATCGATCAGTTATCCTTGGTTATTTTCTAGTCGCCATGATGGGACTATGATGTGGATTTATTTTTGATGATGTCATGTTGTGACATGTTTGACTCAACCATTTTTGGAGTCTTTGATCAGTATGATTGATTTATATTTTGGTTATTGAGAACCATTGGATACTTTGATTATTAGTGATACTTCAGTTGCCAATAGAGAACTGTTGTGTTCATGATTTTCTATGGATGTTTTCTCATGGATATTTGATACTTTTTATGCATATTTGATGATTTTATTATGGATTATCTTTTGTGATTTTGAGATTTATGGTTCCATGAGCTTAGGATAGGATATCTGCATGTAGTGACGGGAAGTGGCTTGCAATGGGGGTCGAGGCCCTAAGAGGCTGCCAGGGTAACTAATTGTAAGTTGGATTAATAAGTGATAACATTCACACCTAATACTAACTGAATGAACCTAAAAAGATAAGAGTTTTTTTCTCACCCATGCCTTGAGTGCTTGTATAGGCTAAGATGGGAGTAGTGAGACACATGGTTGTGACTTTGCATTTCATAGTATGCCTCGTCAGTATGAGAGGATACTAGTGGCCACATGAAATCAGTATGGACCCGTGGAGTTTAGCTAACTTCCAGGGTAACTTGTATGTGATAATTGCGATGACACTTTCTCGCTTGCATAGTAGGTTCCTACATGTCATTGTGTGCCTCTGGAATTAGATGTCAGATTTTGTGTTTGGAACCTTTGAGTTAGTATACTTTTAGGATTCCTGGACTTATGGAGATTTATGCTTTGTGGTTTTGATAGCTTGTTTGGGACTTGAGATTATCTCCTCAGCACGGTGGGAGTGGACCACTTAGGTACCACGCGGTCAGGTGGTAGTGTATTTTCCACTCTTATCATTTGAGATTCATTAAGACATCATGGCTGATGCGTCCTTCATGATGGTGGATATGTATCCTTTTCATTGATGATTAGCATATGTTAGATGATGTTATCTTTTGTTAGATTACTTTCTATATATGATGTTGTATATGTTAGGAGTGACATTCCTACTATGTTAATACCGATGATCTCTTTGGTGATTTGGAATGTTACACACAAAGGGATGGCTAGGGCCCACGATGGTCTAATGATGCTATTAATAGTTGGGAGGAACTGTGCACTTAGTTTACTATGTTTGATCTTCTATGATGATGTATCATGTGTACCATGTGATTATCTTTACTTTGGTGTATCATGGATTAGAATAGGATGATGTACCTTATTCTATGTATGTATATTCTTTTGAGCTTGTCATATCCCGTGACATGTACAGAGGATGAATAAGCATTTGAAATGTAATGTATAAACATTGTACTTATCATTATTATTTCATGTGGATGTTGTACTAGATGGATTCATGTATCTAGATTTAATCCAACATTAAGGGATCTTAAAGAATGTAACCAGTTGTGTATGTTATGATTACTTTTAGATGGACATTGCTATTGCTTCCATTATGGTGCATAAGTTATATGTGGTATTTACTTTCATGTTTAAAAAAAAAAAATGCTACCAAACTTAGTGAAATTCAAGGTTAATTCTTTGGATCCCTTGGCGGGGCATTACATTTGGTATCAGAGCCCGAGTTTCTACATTGGGAGCTCTGGGTATTTTGGAACAACTAGAACTTTGAACTATTAAGTTTATCTTTTCAAACTTGAACTAGGTGAACTAAAATAGAACCTAAACTATTACTTGTATATTTTTCATACTTCAACACTTAGTTTCAAAACTAGAAATTTTAATTTAAACCTAAACATAGAACTGAACTTAGTACTTTGTATGGTTGTAGGATGGTATCTATGACTAGGTCTTCTGTTAGAGGCCATGGTAGAGGCCGTGGTCATGGTAGAGCTATCAGTGTCCATAAGTCTACCCATGAGGGATTGGCTCACGTAGAGTGTAGGGAAGAGCACTCTAGTAGGCAGTAGGAAGAGAACCATAGAGAGGACCAAGCTGAGTCTGAAGAGGTTGGTTTGAGACAAATGATGCAGACTATTCTAGAACATCTACCTCCTATTCAAGAACAACCCAAAGTGCACCAGATAGAACAAGAGTATAGACCTAGATCTAGAAGTCCTCGGAAGGATCATCAGAGGTCCATTGTGTCCACTCAGATGAAGGATCTTTCAAGATCCAAGGTTAAGCCTTTCAATGGGCAAGGTTCTGGTTATGTGGCCAAGCAGTGGCTTATTTCTCTCGACAGGATTTTTGCCATGTAGGAGTTCAACAACAATGTTAAGGCAAGATTTGTGATCAATAATTTAGAGAATTTTGGGGCCACTTGGTGGACGATTGAGGAGAAGAAGTTGGGAATCGATATGAGCAGTGTTACATGGGAGTTATTCCTAGAGAGTTTCCATGAACGATTCCTACCAGAGAAATGGAAACAACAAAGGGCTGATGAATTTCATAATCTTAGACAGTATACCTTGTCAGTGATCGAGTATGAGCGTAAGTTTTATGAGCATAAGTATACCTTGTCACTTTCTCGTCACTCCTTACACTAATATCATGTGAAGGACTATAGTATTATAAACACTACTCCAATTAATTTTATTGTCTTGCCATATTTTAAATGTTAAATCCACTTTTTCAAATGTTCCTTTTTTTTATAAAGACAAGATCTATTTATTTAAAATCATTTACCTTTTCTAAGTATTATTTTGAGACTTCATGTTAATTATATCCAAGGGTTTATCATCCCTAATGTCTTGTATGTAGACAATCTTCTCATAGTAGATCATATTTCTAAAGATTAAGTTATATTATCTAGTATGGAAAGGAGATTATTCTCTTTACTTAAGCTATTTTAGGTACATTTATTCACGTATATATGGGTGCACACATATATACCCAAATAAATATACAACTATTGTGTCTATCATGACTAGTAATTTTTGATTACATTCTTGTATAAAAAGATTATATTTTATACCTCAACTTCTTTTATATAAAACCCATATTCACCCTGAATGGAGTTCCTACCTGATATCTATAGATTTATATATTACTTATTGATCTTCCATGTATCACTTCATTTACCTTAAATTTTTTTGGATTATGAGTTATCTTCCACATTTGCCTTCATTGTGATCTATTAATTTGCACACAGTTGCAATTTTATGCTTTTATAGCATTTTTCTATGCCCATGTTGGCACTTTATGGTTTTATACCATTGATTTATATGAAGGTAATTTTCTTTTGAGTTGCATAGGGAGCTAATTTTTCAAGGTTAACTATGTGGTCCCCTCAGTATAACTGATATATAGTTTCCTTATCTAGCCCATGGAGTATCCCTCCATCCTATATTGGTGTGCACTCATTTTATATGGAGTTTCCCTCCATTTGGTTCTATTTTTTCTACTTTGAAAGGATGACATTTTATATGGAGTTTCCCTCCATTTGGTACTATTTGTTCTAATTTGAAAGGATGATATTTTATATGGAGTTTCCCTCCATTTGGTTCTATTGGTTCCACCTTGAAAGATTGATATTTATATGGAGTTTCCCTCCATTTGATTCTATATGCTCTACCTTGAAGGTTGATATTTATGGAGTTTCCCTCCATGTTGTTCCATTTTGTTCCTCAATGAAGAGGATGTTATTATTGGAGTTTTCCTTCCAAATTTAGATGGCTTGATCTAATTTGAAGGCAATATGTTGTTAAATCCTCATAATTCATTCCTTTTTAGTATCCTAACAAAAATAATGATAATACTAATTGGATCAGCATGTCTCTCCAATTATTTATTTTAATATATTACTGTGATAATGTTTTGCATACTTTATTACTTAGATCATGAGTCACATAGGTTATGGAGGGTGATGGGGACACGACCCAAGACCAGAATGAACACAACAAGAAAAGGGAATATTATGATTATCAGTGAAAATCTGCTACTACATTTAGTACAAAGAAAATATACCCAAAGACATTCCCTATGGGCTTACAATAGTATGGTTCTAGAGGAAAATCCTCCTCACAATACCTTGTCTCAAACTAGACTTAAAAACTGCCTTTACAATGCCATAAGTGTTCTTAAATAAGCCCCAAATGGTTTAGGTTTAGGAATAAATTCTAGAATATGCTAGTTGGCATCAAATACCAAAATAGAAGGTTCTAGAAGTCACATTTGAAGTCGGTGTAAAATTAGAAGAATCCAGAAACAATAGTCCAACTTTTAGGAGGCAGAACTTTTGAACTGAGAGTCCGATTGACAAACCATTTACATTTTTAGAAAGCTCTTGAAGCGATCTATAGGCAATAGATCAGCTTCACTCATCCCCCATTTGTGGCCCTATACGAGACTGTTTAGTGCCCTGAATCTGACTTTGAAGCACCCTTAAGAGGCCTCTAGGAAAATTAAAACTGCAATAACTTTCTAACCATAAAGCATTTTGACCTAATTCATTTTTTGGAGTACTTTAAATTACAAGTATAATCATCCCTCAATATTATACCCTCTCAGTCATCATAATTTTGGTTCAATCAATAAATAACTTATTTTCTACATTTACACGTATCCCAAGGTGCTTAAAATCTCTAACCCAAAAAACTAATAGTGGAAATGTGAGAGTTGGAACCTTTATTTGACCCAAATGGGTATCTATAAATGGAAACACATTAAATAGAAACTATCTCTAAGCATGTTTTTGGGTGATATAGGATTGCCCTTACACCACTAGATGCTCCTACATTAGACACCTAGGGTAGATTGAAAAGTGACCCTGTCACTTTATGGTAGAGTAAAATACAAATGGGCAACCTCCACTACTGATATCCAAGTTGAGTCCTCTATTGGTTGTCCTTTCCACTTCACTAGGTACTCTTCATACTACCTATTTCTAGTACTCCTACCCACATGACTATCCAGAATCTCTTCTATCTCCTCCTTCTTAGAAGTAGGAATTGGACATGGCTCCAGCATCAGCCCCTCATTTGCACCATAATCATGATATTCTGTTAAGTCTGCAATGTTGAAGATAGGAGAAATATAAATCCCATCTAGTAACTCCACCTCATGTGCATTTCTCGAGTCATGTTTCTTCAAGATTTTGTAGGGGCCAAATTTCTTCATCTTCAGCTTGTTGTAAGTACCCACTAGAAACCATTCCTTTTGTAAGTTTACCATAACCAGATCCCCTACTTGGAACTCCTTATGTCTCCTCCTTTGATCAGCCCTAGCTTTATACTATTGATTCATCTTGGTAATGTGTGCACGGACCTCCTCATGTAGGCTCTTGACATGTTCAAAAAATTCTTCAGCCTCAACACTTGTCCTCTCCCCTTGCTCCATCTTCCTTAATTTTGGTGCAGTCCTTGGGCTACTATCATACACAATTTGGCATGGTGATCTACCAGTTCTCCTATTTATAGAATTATTGCAAGCAAATTCTACTTGTGACAGAATCGAATCCCATCCCTTGGGCGTATCTCCCGCTAAACATCTTAGCAAATTGCCCAAACTTGTATTTTCCACTTCTATATGTCCATTAGTCTGTAGATGATGTGTAGAACTGAACTTCAATTCTATCGTCAACTTCTTCCATAAAGTCCTCCAGAAATACCCCATAAATTTAGTATCTCTGTAAGAAACAATACTCTTTGGGAGACCATGTAGTCTCACCACCTCTTTGAAAAACAAATTTGCAATATGTAAAACATCATGGGTCTTGTGGCATGGAATGGAATGTGCCATCTTGGAGAACCTATCAACCACCACAAATACTGAGTCATTACCCCTTTGTGTCCTCAAAAATCCAAGAACAAAATCTATTCTTATGTCCTCCCATGGCTTCGATAGAATAGGCAATGGCTGATAGAGTCTAGTATTGTGACTAAATCCTTTAGCTACTTGACATACTTGACAACTCTACACAAGCTTCTTCACATCCTATGACACTTGAGGCCAAAAATAATGTTCTCTAAGAATGACAATGGTCTTATCTCAACCAAAGTGTCCTGCCATTCCCCCACTATGTTACTCCTTAATCAAATTTTCCTTCATGAAACTCCTTGGAATGCACAATTGACTACCCTTGAACAACATACCATCCTGAATCAAATAATCTGGCCACTTGGTTCTATTTATAGTAACAGGTTCTTTATAAGACTTCCATGCTTCAGCAGAATCAAGATCCTTAGGGTACAAATTCCTGAGTTCATCAAACCCAACCACTTCAACTTACATTACTGCTAGCAACAATTGTCTCCTACTCAATGCATCTGCAACCCTATTAGAACTTTCACTTCTATGTTTCAACACAAATGTATAGCTTTGCATGAACTCTACCCACTTCAGATGTCTCTGGTTCAATTTACCTTAGCTATTTAGGTACTGCAATGCCTGGTGATTAGTAAACAAAACAAATTCTTTTGAAAATAAATAATGCCTCCATTTCTTTAAGGCTTGAACAATTGCATAGAACTCTTGATCATAAACATAATACTTCTTCTCTGCATCATTCAAATTTTCACTAAAATATACAATAGGCTTACCTTCTTGGCTCAATACAACCCCAATAGCACTACCACTAGTATTACAATCTATCTGAAACACTTTATTGAAATCAGGAAGTTCCAATAGAGGTTGTTCTCTCAACTTCTTCTTCAACAGTTCAAAACTCCTTGCAGTTGCGGAAGTCCACTTGAACTCTTTCCTATCCCCCCTTATTGTTTTAGTTAGGGGTGCACATATGCCACTGAAATTCTTAATGAACTTCCTATAAAAACTAACTAGACCATGAAATGATCTCACCTCAGTAGCAAACGTTGGAGTAGGCCATTCTAGGATGGCCTTTACCTTCTTTGGATCCATTATGAGACCATCAGATGATATAACAAACCCTAAGTAGACTAACTCTTTTTTTACAAAGCTACATTTCTTCAAATTAATCAACATTTTCTCTTCCCTCAACCTTTCAAGGACACTACGAATGTGCAATAAATGTTCATCCAAAGTCTAGCTGAAAATTAAAATATCATCGAAATAGACAATAACAAATTTTCCTAAGAATTTCTTTAGTACCTCATTCATAAGTCACATGAAGGTGCTTGGCACATTGGTTAGTCCAAAGGGCATGACTAACCATTCATATAGATGCTCCTTGGTCTTGAATGCAGTCTTCCACTCATCTCCCTTTGGTAACTATATTTGGTGATAGCCACACTTGAGATCTATCTTTGTGAAGTACTAAGCTCCACTCACGCAGTGCATAAGATCATCCATTCTTGGCAAAGGGAATCGATACTTGATGGTTATTCTATTTATAACTCGAGATTCTATGCACATTCACCACTCTCCATCCTTCTTTGGAACTAGTACTACATGGATTGCTCCTCAGTTTTAGTAGGAGTCATCCTATGAGAAACCTTGTTAGGAAAACTAGCTCCAGGGATTAAATCTATCTGATGACTAATTTTCCTTATTGGTGGCAACCCTTTTGGAACATTATTAGAGATGACATCTCCATACTCGCTTAATAGGCTTGAAACTTTAGGTGAAATTTCACTACTACCTTCCCTATATTTTGTAGGAATCAAAGCATAACACATTCGTTGATGTTTCATACCATCCAAAAATTTTCTTCCATCAACAAGACATATCCTAGCACTACTACATACCTTTTCACCTTCCTTTATCAAGGGCTTTAGTTTGTGGTGAATTCCATCCTTTATTTACATGACCATCATGTACAACATGCCTATTAAATCACCATGGTCTTCCTAATAATAAATGGTAGACATCCATTAGAATAATGTCACAGAGAACTTCATCATGGTAACTCCCAATCATGAACTTCACCAAACATTGTTCACTGACTAAGACCTTATGATCATCCTTCACCCAAGAAATCTAGTAGGCTTGGGGGTGTTTCTCCCTCTTGAGCTTTAGCTTAGAGACTATCTCCTTAGACACCAAGTTGTTAATGTTGCCACCATCAAAAATCACATCACAACACTTATCCTTGCACTTGCACCTAGTATGAAACAAACTCCTCCTTTTTCTAGAATCTATCTCACTTCTTAGTAAGACCCTTTCATTTATAAGAACCTCTCCTCTTTCTGTATCCTCTAAATGTGATGACTGTGCATCCTAATCCACATGAGAAACCCTTGCTTGACCATCAACTCTTCTATCTATCCTTCCTTGTCATTAAGGGCATTCAAAGGCATGATGAACTTCTTCTTTACAATGAAAATAGGAACCATAGAAGCCTCCTCTTCTTGAACCTTTTCCATGCCCTCTACCTCATCCTCTCTAATCTCCAAAGTTCTAATCATGGGAGCGGTTGAAATCCTCATTCCTCTGGTTCCCAATAGTACCTACATCTTCATTTTTCTTCTAGGTCTCATTTCAGCCACCAAATGACCTACCACCAGCTCTTCCTCCTTGACCACATCCTCTTTGCCTTCCCAAACCTTTTTTTTAGCTTCTCTTCAACTCACAGGGAGAATTGGTATGCCTCTTCAATGCTCGTCATTCTAACTAGATTTAACTCCTCCCGAACGCTAGGTCATAACCCACTGAGGTAATGGGCAACCTTCTCCTTATTTTCTTCTCCATGCCCTACCCTAATAAGAAGTTGATAAAATTCCTCCGCATATTCCTAGACAAATTTTCTTGCTTGCGTTAATCCCTGCATTTTTTTGAAAAAATCCAATTCGTAATCAACAGGAATGAATTGCTTCTTTAGTTTATCCACCATGCGATCCCATCTTGTGATTTTCTCCTTTCCTCTTCTATTTATTTCCAACTAAATCTCTTGCCTCCATATTTTGGCATGGCCTTTCATTTTGGCCTTCACAAACTTAACCCTATTTGGGTCCCTGATATATTCATACTCAAAATACTTATGTAGTTCATTGATCCATTCAATCAACTCTTTTGGGTTTAGATTTCTCGAGAACATATCTACATCAATTTTAGGTCTTTTTACAAGCTTAGAAATTTACCTAAAAAGCTTCTCCTCTACCTGATCTAGGACTTCCCTATCACCTTCCCCATCCTATCCAATATTTTCTTCTTCTTCACTTTCTTCCTTTCATTGCCTATGGTAACATTCATTCCTCTACGGATCTCCTCTTGTAATGCTTGAACTTGTCTATGGAGGGATCTAACTTTGGGAGTAACAAATCTGACCCTTCCACCATGTTCCCTTTATGGAGGCATCTTCTCGTCTCAAACCCACAACCACACAATCCTAGTGTATATTGCCTCACAGTTGGCACTCTATCTACACACTCAAGAAAACCCACTATGATACCACTTGATGGGGACATGACCCTGGACTAGAATGAACACAATAGGAAAAGGGAATATTATTATTATTAGTGAAAATATACTACTACATTTATTAAAAAGAAAATAGACCCAAAGACATGCCCTATGGGCTTACAATAGTATGATTTTGGAGGAAAATCCTCCTCACAGTACCTTCTCTCAAACTCCATTGAAAAACTGCCTTTATAATACCATAAATATTCTTAAATAAGCCCCAAATGGTTTAGGGTTAGAAATGCATTCTAGAAATTCTAGTTGGCATCCACCACCAAAATAGAAGGTTCTAGAAGTCACGTTAGAAGTTGGTGTAAAATTAGAAGAATCTAGAAATGGTAGTCCAACTTCTGGGAGGCATTTCTTTTGAACTGAGATTCTGATTGATGAATCGTTTACATATTTGAAAAGCTCTTGAAGCACTCTATAGCCCTATAGACCAGCTTCACTCATCGCCCACTTTTTAGCCTTGTACGAGGCCATTTAGTGCTCCAAATCTGACTTTGAAGTGCCCTTAGGAGGTCTTTAAGAAAATTAAAACTGCAATAACTTTCTAACCATAAAGCCTTTTGACCTAATTCTTTTTTTGGAGCACTTTAAATTATAACTATAATCATCCCTCCAAATCACACTCTCTCATTCATCATAATTTTGGCTCAATTATAAAATAACTCATTTTTTTGCATTTATACGTATCCCAAGGTGCTTAAAAACTCTAACCTAGAAAAATAATAGTGGAACTATGAGAGTTGGAACCTTTATTTGACCAAAATGGGTATCTAGAAATGGAAAAACATTTAATAGAAACTATCTCTAAGCATTTTTTTGGGTGATACAGGATTGCCCTTAGATTGCTAGATGCTCCTGCATCAGAGGGATGCCCCATTAACTTGCAGTGGAATGATTCATTAATTGGATTGTCTATATCCATGTGATTCATGCAATGTTGATGCAAGTATCATTAGTTGGTCTTATCTATGGTCATTAGTACATTAGTATAATATACTTTTCATGAGAACACTGATCAAACTTTTTTTGTGCTTAACGATAATATTTTGAGCATATACTTTATCTTGATATTAGGTTATCTCCATTTCTTTGTGGTAACATGTTTTATTTTTTTCATTATTTCTCTATTAGAGTTTTTTCATCCTTATTCAAAAGGATTTCTAATTTGAATATAAGATGAAATACTTCTTGTGGATAGTTGTCTTGTTTCTTGTGTCTATGTTTTTCAGGTAATCCATCAAGGCACATACAAGATATTATTATATGGTGTACTTTGATGACCTATCCACTTCATTCTTGGCTCTATGAAGATCTACCTACACTCACAGGAGACTTTTTGCGTAATTGATGTCATTCTCAAAGATCAAGTTGCTGCTATTTAGAATTTCATTGGAAAAAATTGGGTTTAATACCCTCTGATGTAATTTCCCCAAGTAAAGACTAAAGGGGGGTGTTAGAATTTGTAATATTTCTTTGATTGTATATATTAAATGAGATAAACCAAGGTATCTCTTATGTTGTTTTTCCTGTAGTCCACATGTGAGGACAAGTCTTTTTTGTTACTCCTTTATTAAAGAAAATAGTTTATTCCTCCTTAAGAGGATTATGACACTTGTTAGCCACACACTTATGAATGTGGCAATCATTCACATGGGAGTTACAAATAACTCCTCTTCTCATCTCTTTATAAGAGATGCTTCTCTCTCATTCTAAAACACATAATCATGATATAGTTCATGTAATGAGCCCTGTGGCTACTCTCTCTCTCTCTCTCTCTCTCTCTCTCCATTATTAGGCATTTACCTCATTTATATAATTCATAAGGGGTTTTCTTTGATTTCCGCTTTCAAAATCCACATCTCCATTCTTGTGTTGACCTTGGAAAGGTCTTAGAAAGTATGGTAATTATATTCATCACAAAGTCTCTTGTATTAATTTATAATTCTTTATTTGTGATTCATTTCAATTTTATTATTTCTAACAGGTTTCATATAAAATATCCAGAGCCCTTTTATTTCAATAATTGTAGATGCAGATTTTGTTCATCTTTTGTCGAAAGCCCTTAATATATGATGATAAATCATGATATTAGTCACTGGTAATCACCATCCAAACACCTGAACCATTAAGTAGGTAGTTTTGTAGAAGTTTTTTGTCATTGCAAATGAGAGTAAATTTAACCTCTTCTACAAAGGTGAAAACATTGGGAGCTCACCAATATTTGATCAAAGGTGAAAGCATAAAAAATGTTACAAAAAACATGATTATGAATATATAATTCCCTATTCTAATGTTAAATTATTTTCTAATGAAAATTTAAGCAATATCTTACACCTAATTAACTTCCAAACAAATTTAAGCAATAATGATTCTTTTATTGGCCTCTTAAGATTACAAGAAAACCCATGCAACTAGTGTTCTATTGAATGGATTAATAATTTCAATAGCCAGTTTCAAATGCAATATACATGATGATAGAAAGGTTTGTGATTTCATTGTTTGTGGCTGCATTGTAAAATGACCAACATTCTTATCTGATCAAGAATTTCAATCTGGCCAATGATCATCAGACAGAAAGAGTAATACCTATGTTCATAGTAGGTATTGTGAAGAACCCATTGTGTGTGGAGATAACTAATTTTTGTCTCTAAATAGAAAAATTCAGATAGAGCAATGCAAGCCTCAGTGAACAATGACTGAGTGATTCAAATCAATAAGATGACTTGCCTAGTTCTAGAGCTTAGATTAGATCAAGTCAAATTCAAATTGTATAGGAACTCATCTTAAGGCTTCCTTGTGAGAAATCTATAGCCATCGCCCAATACTCAAACCTATTATGTAGGGATTTGTTGACACCTCAACTCTAACTTGTTTCTTCTAAGATTTTTTTCCACATTTTGGGCCCTCTATCGATTCAAATTTTATGTATGCCCATTTACTGAGAAGGATGGCAATGGGACAATGCTAGCACATACACATATTAGTATGTTTCTTTTCAGTAAATGTACATAGAAGGGAATTATATTTCCATTCAAAACAATAGCAAAACAAGAAGGTTAGGTTTGGGTAGAGCTCATTCATCTCTCAATGCTTCCAAGAATTTGGGGATGGGCATGGTTTGTGTAGCTAGGGATTTTTTCAAAAGAGAGCATAATTTAAATCAAGATTGTGTTGCAGCTCCAAGATCTTCAAAGCCTCAAAGCATTAGACTTAAATTCAAAGCAAGATTGTGTTATGGCTCTGAGATCTACAAAGCCTCAAGTGTTGGACTTAAGATAAACATATCAAAGAAATATTGGGCCCACACTTACATTTAAAACTCTAGCCTTCAAAATAGTGATCATTTTAATACATATCAAAAATTAAATAATCCAATCCAACTTCCATATATTGATAGATCCAACGTCCATATATTTTGTAAGTATGGCAGTTCTAAGTAATAGTTCCAGACCATTTTACATTTTGTCTCTACAAAACTCTACTCATAATGTCCTCGATGTATACCCATAAATAGTTCTCAAATTGCAATTCTAATGTAACTCGCCTTTCAAGAAGTCCCTTACAATGCAAACCAAAAATCATTGAATTCCATGAAGTGACATCTATGTGATCTTTGAGCATCATTTAAGATATTTCACAATATTTTTTTCACATTAAAACTCTATAATCATTTCATTCCTACATTAAAAAACCCTTTGAGACATTTTGTCAAACAGTTTGTGTGTGGTATTTGTGATTCCAAATTTTATATGGATTTTCGTAAGAGTTCTTAGTTGATTCAAAAAATTTGATAGACTCATCACAATATTTATTTTGCACAAATTCAAAAATCCCTACCTACATGACATGACATGGCTTTGAGGTAGTTTATAAACTATTCACATGCCTTACCTATGACTCCATAGTTTGCATGTATCTGGTAAGTGTTCTTTAACGATTTGATTGATGCCCATTACTCTATTCTAGATCTTTCATATTGACACACATAGAGACGATGAAAGGTGATGGTTGTTGGATTTGGATTTCAAACCTGTCGAGTGTTCTTCTTCAAAAGTTTCTTCTACCACTTAACATGTACAAAAATTGTAGATGACATCTCTTTGTGGGATTGAATCAAATAAATCTTGTCCATGGTCACAATTTTTCTATCTTGTCTATGGAAGGAGAGCATTTAGCCATTATAAAT